>JASDQU010682494.1:18637-46203 GCA_032191745.1 Picea mariana | reverse complement strand
AACTACAGCAAAACCCACTATAACTTCCTCTTATTTCTCTCATAGTCTCCTCTCTCAGAATACAATATTCACCATCATCCATAACCGCAATAAATTTCCCTCATAAAAGAGGGTTGCCTTCTAGGGAAAAAAACCCTAACATAATCTCTACCGTTAGATCTGCGACCTTATAATGAACAGTCCAGATTTACAATGAAATTACAATATACTTTTACAAGGCAATTTTTTCTTCGGGGGCTTCGCCCCCAAACCCCTCAAAGGGGGTACCCCCCCTGTACACTCCCCCACATGGAAGAGTGTACATACTTCTGGGGTGTAAATACTTCATGGGGTATAAACATGGTTGAAAGCAAGGACCTCTGAATCAGGAAGATAATCAAGCTCCACAACCAACAGGGCACACCAACCTAAATGGATGGAAAGGCAGGAAGAATACCATGAGGGTGGAAGGAACGACCGTCAAAAGCATTCAACATGGTTGGATACTGATAGAGAGTCAGAGAGTCGAGGGATTTCTAGCAGACCAGGGACATCACACATGTGGTAGCGGCTTCATCAACAACAATACGCTTGATGGTATACTTTGAGTAACCCATGTGGATTTGGAATGCCACATGATAAGGCAAGCGAGGCTTCACATCTGTGATGTAAAACTTGATAACTTTCGAGCCACTGGGATATATATCTCCTAACACAAATATCAAGGCATTCCTCTATGAAGGACACGTCTGGAATACCTCCAGAGCCGACATTGCACAAGGGGTTTGACCCAGGTCCTCAACAGTAGAGTAATTTTGGGAGGCTCTAGCATTAGGATTGTGGGTAGAGTGCTTGAGTACTCATTTCAGAATACGAGGTGGTGGCTCTGGTTTTTCGATCTGTAAGGGCATCTCGAGAGGAGGAGGAGACTCTAAACCAGGTACAGTTTGTGTAGAACTGTAATCACGAGATCAGGTGGCTACATTAATCTCATATTTGACCATATTGATGCAGAAATGGTCACCATCTTGTGCCGGTGGGTTTTTACTCCCACTCACCACATTCCCATCATTTGAGGATATCGAGGCCATGTGTTGGTTATGTGGAAAAGGATTTGTTAGCACGGTGGGTGGTAGAGATAAGAACCTCGCATCTTCCACAAGTTTGGGGCATAAGTGAGTAAGGTGATCATTTGTACAAAGTTTACAGGGAAAATTCACCTTACGCCTTTCTTTCTTTCCCTCACCAACATTATTATTCATATTCTCATTATTACCATTGTCCTTGGGTTTATTATTCTTCCCACCCTTACGATTATTATTACGTCCTTTCTTCTTATTCCCACCTAGTTGTTGGTTACCATTTGGGTTGGTCGATGATTGCACATAATGTACATCCATTGACTGAGTAGGGTTGGAAGACATAGGCAAATTTTTCCCTCCTACAGACTGGTTTAGAGACAACTCTTTCAAATGGCTTGTCACCGAGTCTGCAGATTTCACATTGGAAGAGCCTACAATTCCATTGGCATGAGACCCAAAAAATTTTCTAGGGTCATAGTTTGACCTCAGTGCGTCAGGAAGAATCTCGTATAACATCCCAAACTGAGCATATATGACGGAAAGGCAGGAAGAATACCATGAGGGAGGAAGGAATGACCATCAAAAGTAATCAACATGGTTGGAGACTAAGAGAGAGTTAGTGAGTCGAGGGATTTCCAGCAGACCAGGTACATCACACATGTGGCAGTTCCTTCATCAACAACAGTACGCTTGATGGTATACTTTGAGTAACCAATGTTGATTTGGAATGCCACATGTTAAGGCAAGTGAGGCTTCACATCTTTGACGTCAAGCTTGATAACTTTTGATCCACTGCGATCTAGAGCTCCTAACGTAGATAGCAAGGCATTCCTCTTTGAAGGACACGTCTGGAGTACCTCTAGAGTCGACATTGCACAAGGGGTTTGACCCAGGTCCTCAACAATAGAGTAATTCTAGGAGGCTCTAGCATTAGGATTGTGGGTAGAGTGCTTGAGTACTCATTTCAGAATACAAGGCAATGGCTCTAGTTTTTCGATCTGTAAGGGTTTCTCCAAAGGAGGAGGAGACTCTAGACTAGGTACAATTTGTGGAGAATTATAATCGCTAGATCGGGTGGCTACATTAACCTCATATTTGACCATATTGATGCATAAACGATCACCATCTTGTGCTGGTGGGTTTTTACTCCCACTCACTACATTCCTAGCATTTGAGGAGATCGAGGCCATGTGTTGGTTATGTGGAAAAGGATTCATCAGCACGATGGGTGGTAGAGATAAGAGCCTTGTAGCTTCTGCAAGTTTGGGGCATAAGTGAGTAAGGTGATAGTTTGTACAAAGTTTACATGGAAAATTCACCTTATGCCTTTCTTTCTTTCTCTCACCAACATTATTATTCACCTTATCATTATTACCATTGTCCTTGGGTTTATTATTCTTCCCACCCTTACGATTATTATTACGTCCTTTCTTCTTATTCCTGCCTGGTTGTTGGTTACCATTTGGGCTAGTCGACGATTGCATAAAATGTACATCCGTCGACTGAGTGGGATTAGAAGACACAGATGAATTTGGCCCTCCTACAGACTGGTTTAGAGACAATTCTTTCAAATGGATTGTCACTGAGTCTGTGGATTTCACATTGGCAGAGCCTACAATGCCATCGGCATGAGGCCCAAGATTTTGTCTAGGGCATAATTTGATCTTAGTGCATCAGGAAGAATCTCACATAACATCCTAGACTGAGCATATATAATATCTAACTAATGGGCTTTGAAAATCACTTCTTCCTCAAATGTAACCCTGGATGTAGCAACATCCTTTGAGATAGGAGGCTGTAGATATTTAAGGAACCAATCTAGCAAGAGTTTTGGGGGTATGCAGGTCTTGATCAACCTCTTCTGTCTACGCCATTGATGGATGTGATTCGAGATATGAGTGACTTTGTCTTGGCGTAAGGTCGACATAAGTTCTAGGCCAACATCATAACGAACCGACAATTGGAATTGGTTAAGGAAGACTAAAACCATCTGAATAAAGGTCTTGTATGCCCCCCTAGGTAGCTCGATATACCATTTTTTGGAAACCCCCATGAGGGTGAGTTGAAACAATCTTAACTAAATGGAATTGTCATTAAGGGAATTCAAAGAGAACCATAGGTGAAAGGTGGTAACGTGATCACCAAGATCGTCGCCATTCTTGCCTTCGAATTTTGGAATATCCAAAGAAAGCTTGGTGGGAATGAGGGGCCATGTAGGATCATGACACATAGGGTCATTCATCAACTTAGACAAGTCTGGCAGATTGAGCATGGCCAAAAAAGGGAGATAGGGTTGCGACATCTGGCCTCGCGCTCCCTGGAAAGATTGTGGTTGGGGAATTGCATCCCATCTAGGGTTCTAGTAAGTACCATGGCCCTATCTAGGATTGTAAGACCCTCCTTCAGGCTAATTCATAAGGGGGGGTTGGGCATCATTCAAGTAGGAATGTTCTAATGAGGGTTATTAAAATTTCCCCCAGCCGAAGTGGACCTGGGCTGGGGGTTGCCCAAAGTGTTAAATTGACCTCCTTTGGATGTGAATCCAGAGGATAAAGGTGGATTCATCATGAAAAATGTGTTGGTTGGAATCAACACTGAGGAGGTGAGTGTAAAGGATGGAACTTGAGCAGAAGCTTGTCCTCCAGGTTGGTTACTCCATCCAGAAGAAACAATATTAGACCCGAGATTAAGCGGAGGAAATCATCCCACGGTAGGAGTTTTTTGAGGGACATGAGTGCCACCAAACAAGAATGGAGTATAAGGAGGAGTTTTCCCCCAAGTCCAATGCTAACATTAATGCCAACAGCTAGGATGGAGTTTGAAAACTGTGAAGTAAAATTCGGCATACCATAGGAAAAGGGACTAGAGGCCATAGGGATGGACTAAACATTATATCTTGGTGAATGACCAAGTGACCCAAATGAGTTCATGGCAATAGGTTGACTTTTCACTATAGGTTGGGCAACGATGATGATAGCTTCCCCCGACACTACAACCATTGTGATTGAAGGAGTCGAAGGGGTACCATTAACTATAGTAGGTGTGGGAGTCGAAGGGATCCCAGTATCTTGATGACTCGGTTCAGTAATCATCCTTGTTGAATCACAATTATGATAAGTGGAGGTGTGTGTACCACATTTAATAACTCTATGCCTTTTAGAAGGAAAAGACTCAAAATGCAATGGTAACTGTAACAAGCGGCGAGACCTACGGGGAAGCTGGTCTGGCTCCACAATGACTCAAGATTCAAGATATAAAAAACAAATCCTAAGGCCAAATATTAATCAAAGAGCCCACCAGAAATAATCAAATGTCCAATATACACACAAACAAGATAAAGTGGTTGAAAGGGACCTCCCTCTCTAAAGTAGTTATTCCTCGCCCAAGAGGGGCCTGAGACTCCGCTGCTAAATATTGGAGGAAATAGAATCAGTTATAAGGGCTCTCATGAGCTTAACAACCAGTCGGTTAGATCCCCCCAGAGAGGTAATCCTCCATAAAGGTTGTGTGATGTCCAACCCTTATCTAACCCAGGCTACCTACAGAATAACCCCTGCAAGTAACCTATGTGGTACCTAAGTCAAGCAACTAAGAAACCACAGTATAACCGATGTACATGTGAACAATCGTAAGTCAAGTCCAGTATATGGGTAGGGTATCAAAGCCCAAAACCTTGAAATCACCACCTCTCATAGAGGTAAGGGTACTAGCAAGATCCACATATATGAAAATATCCCCAGAAATATATTTGACGCTAAGAAGGTATCGGGGGGATATCCCTTCAACCAACATCACATGACCTCGTGCTTAACTCCAGTGTAAGCAGAGCCTCCTGATATTACCGATTATACAATGGATTTCTCAACTCCCTTAGTCAAACACATATGTTGATTTAATAGCCTTGGAGAAGTTTACTCACAAAATCCTATTCCAAGGCTCTAAATCCTAAGCTAGTTTGTGCACCCTAGAAAATAAAATTGTTACTAATCAATTTTAAATTNAATTTTAATGGCCTTGCTTACTCAAAAGGTGTGGTCATGAAACTAGTGATGTTATGACTCAGCAAGTAAAATAAATGAATATGAATAGAATGCAAAGTCCTAACTTCAATTTCCAATAGATGATATGCTTTTCAAAAATGCAATTTTCAATTCAATTCTGCATTCTAAATAAAATGCAATCTTTCTTTACATGCACTAAGTTGAATGACAAAGACTCAAGAGATCAAAATTCCAATCAATGTAAAATACCTAATATTTTTGTATTTCCAATATAAGAGAATGAAAATGCAAGGACTGAACAATAGCTTGATATAAAGACTCTATTTTGTATAGACAGAGACAACCCAAGTAGGATATCAAGGAGAAAAACACCCAGCCCAAGTTGCAAGGACAATCAAAATAAAAATATGATGAGAAAGGCACCGCCCAAAACTTCAACCAAAGACAGGTTTCCTATCATTCCACAGACACTTAACAGTCACCACGGAGACCCAAGAATACTCAACAATCATCAAAACCTACCCAACAACCACCAAACCCATCAATCAAGCAACAAAGGTTGATGTACGTGATTGTTCAAGGGAAAAGTGTGTATGTACCCAGCTTACAGAAGTACAACACGTGTATGTATGCGACTGTCAAGAAAAAACCCACGTATATGTGTCAAAACACAGCTAGGCTAAGGAGAAGGCTAAGAAACTCAGACTTGGAGTGAATAGAGGCTGTCAAGCAATCATACGAAAATAAAATCAATATGAACAAGAGAAATCTAAGGAGAAAAACACTCCAAACCCCAAAAAAGAAGATTGTATCCCCAGTATGGTCGCCAATTATGTTACAAGGAAAATCTCTCTATGGCTAGGGGTAGACCACAACAGACGGAAATGACTACAGAAATCAACTCTAATATCAAGTATGTTATATAAAAAAATATGCTAACAAGACAAGATAATAGGCCTACCTCATCCAGAAGTTCAATGAAGTCCATCTTTGAGCACTTGACCCAAAGCAATATACCTACAACTATTCCTCAACAACCAAGCATATGGTGATAATATATAATGTTAGCACATTTGATAGCATAATCCATCAACATTCATAACAAATATTCCCATGGAATAACAATTCAAATATTTGTGAGATATTAATTGGACAAGAAAAGAGTATTTCTATTAAGATATAATCAGCAAAAGTGAATGAGTTACAAACTTTCGTGTCAGCACAGTTTGGAACTGAGAAAATAAGTTCCTTCTAGATGGGCCTCCACCACGTCAATCCTCCACCAAAGGTAATATAATATAAGAGAGACAATGAAGTTCTCAATCAATAAGGGAAGATCTTGGGGGCTCAACAATGTGTTTAGACTTAAAGGATAAAGGGATGCAGACTCAATGTGAAGTGAATAATTTATCCAGAGTAACTTTGCTCTCAAAGTTGAATTCTTTCTCCTCTTTTCCATAGCTCGGATTTGGCCCATTTATGGCCTTCAAGTGGAACTGAATGGTTGAGTTAGAATGTTTCTAGTATATGGAAGGCCAAGGATCATTGATCTCGTGACGTGACATGGAAACCCAACACCATTTTTAATTTTGGGCACATTTCCCGATGTACACTGGTTGTAGTGGTGCAACTTGCATATACGTATGTTGTAATATAGGTAGGGCACATATATGTGGAAAAATCATGTTTTTATCTCTGGGATTTGCAAAAAGGGACTTCAAGTCTGTATAGGGAAATGAAAAATGTCCTATGTGCAAGATTGCATAGGGTGAGGTAAATCTTGCTATAACAGACACGCCAATTGTATGGTGTTGGTAGCATCGAGGTAACTTGTCCACAGTGATGTCAGGGATGTTCATGGTCAATCCCTAAAGGTTATGTTCAATATCTTCGATATCCTCAGTTGTTACCCCTCAAACCACCACTGCACCTATCTCTCCATGTCTCTACATAGGAGATGATCCTGGAGGTATGAAAGGAACCACATCTGCATTGTTGAGAGCACTTGATTAGTCTCGAATAAATAACAAAAACATTTGATAATTAAAATACCAAAAACAACATATAATGAAAAAATATTTCTTACCTATCTCTCCCCACTAAGAACCCTCAGGTAATGCCAAGTATGGATCTCCACGGAATTCAGTCCCGGCATATGCATAGTCCTCAACCATGACAAGTTGATCCCTCATCCACTGGAAGAAAGCTAGACCATATGTAACGATTGGAACACTGCCATGGCGTGCCATCAAATCTACCAATCTCTTCATTCGAGGATCCTGTGGAGTGGTTATTCCCCAATCCACATGATGTAGGTGCAAAAAGTGGACCCTCTCTAGGAAGAAGGATACCAAAATAGATCCATACCTGAATTGTTTCAATCGAACAGTCCTACACTTTGTCAATTGTTTCTTTATGTTTTTTAGAAAACCCTTGAACCAATTGAAAACCTGGGGCTCTATACACTCGATAGCATACTCAAAATGGCTCTGTAAATCCATGTGAGGAGTCACACTCCCTTTAATCCAAGTTATAGTATAGAGAATAGTCCTCAAAGACAAGTCTTGAACATCATTTATGGAAACTTTTCCACTATACTTCTCTGTACCAAGTACGCAGTGATGTGCTACATAATAATCCATGGGTTCACCATCGCCTATGCTTCCCGATAGTGACACTCGAGATCCTCGACAAGGTAACCAAGTCAAGAAGTAGATGTCATCGATATCTTATGTGAGTGTATGCACCTCGATATGAAATGCGTGCTCATTAACGTCCCACATACGGACTAATTATTCCAATAGCCTCAATTGGTCCCTCATGCCCTGCAATTTGAAAACAATTAGCAAGCCACCCTCCCGGAGAGCCATGAAAGTGTCTGAATCATTCCTAGCAAAGTAATATTCCTCCTCATGCTGTCATTCCCTCCATTTGAGCATGATGACCAATGAAAACCTGGCAAACAACAATAAAAAATGATTTAGTTTATCAAATTTTGAAAATTTTAAGTTTTCTTAGCTCTATCCCTCTTTTTAGTTTTTGACTTGCGGTCGTCACATGGGCCCTTTTTCCCACAGTGCGGCGTCGTCACATCCCAACTATAGAAATCATGCGGCGATTTAATATCATCACAGTTCATGATAGGGTGGGCCTGCGACAATCTCAAAGTGCAATGTCCCTTGGAAAATTTCCCATAACTCAAAATTTAACCATTAAAAATGAAAAATTTTACCATGAAAAGAGAGAGGGGAGGAAGAATACCTACTTCACGAAAGCAGCTCAAGAAATCGTCCACCGAGCACTCCATAATCATCACTTGAAAATCAAAGGAAAAAGAGGGTTTGGGGCACTAGTTTGGTGAAAATGCAAATGAAATGGTAAATGAACTAGTTTTGACTTATTTTATTTTTACCATTTTAAATTTAAACTAAATTAATTTTTAAATATTTTTACCTATGTCATAAACCTAATGAACTTTGCAAAATGTCGATATTGCAGGTTGAGATATCTGAGGACCGGAATTTTGATATGGATCCTCCCTTTTTTTGGTCGTTTTTGCGTGTTTTTATGATGTATATATACTTTTAGGGTTTTCGGGAAAAACTATGAGCATGGTCTTAATTATTTCTCATGCTCGTGAAACTGTGAGAATGTAATCAAGTAACCTTTTATCGGTTTTTTTGGGAATTGTAATGAAAATACAAAAAATGAACCCTATGGAGTCTCCTTTATGCTCTTTTCAAGCTCCCTAAACATGAAAAGATAGTCGAGCGAACTTGTTCTTTTCACGCTCGTAAAAGTATTTGAAGAAAATGTCTAATGAGTGGTAAATTATCTATTTTTCGGTCTCATCAGACTAACTTATGAAAAATGACATTTTGGATTTTTCTTTAATTGTTTTTCTGACTCTCTAATGATGAAAAACCCCCCGAGTTTTCTTTATTTGGACTCGTAAAACAAGCATCAAAAGGCTCATATGGGACCGAACCACCCCTTCCTAGGGTTCGTTAAAAATACTCTAAGGGACTCATCCAAAGGATGAGCTGACATTACAAGCATATGTTATCCTCCTCAAGATTGCGTAAAAATAAATAAGTACTCACCAGAAATGGTGTGGGGAAATTGGGAAATAAATGTATATATGTATCTGTGTTAGTGGTATTAAGTCGCTCTTGAACATGACACCCCTCTTCATCATTGTATCCAGGTTGGGAAATCCACTTGTCTCTCGTTTGACCATTCACAAGTCCATATGTTGGGTCCTCCTTGAGTCAATCCTGCCAAGACAATTTTCATGTCGTTCATATGTTCAAGAGAATTTCAACCTAAACAAGTCTTTTATCGAGTCAATTATCGAGTCAACCATCTGCAATGCTCAAATTCTTACTATGTCGGTCTTCCCTGAGTCAGTTCTGAATCACTTTTTACTCTAATCTACTTCAAATCTATTATATATTTCATGTCATTGATTGGGGATACATTAAGGCCCTCCTGTGATGAGTCTTTTCTTGTCGACTTCAACTCCTTATCCGAGAATTAGACTTAGAAATCATTTAGTACCTTAGAACCTGTCTGCCTCAATGGTAGGTTTCCTCTCTTTCAACAGTGGATTCACATCCCTGATTGGAAGATTCCATCGAGTGTTTGACTTCAAATCATTAATTCACATTCATTGGATTGTACTAGATTATCTTGGGGGTCATTGACATCTATGGTGGTTTCCCTCGCACTTGTTAACGGTATCCATTAATGACCGACAATCAAGTGGTTTATACCATGTTCGACTTTGACACCTCTAATCACATGGCTAGATTCGTACTTAGGGACAATGGAAATGAAGACCCTAGATCTCACCATATCGGTCCAGGTTGTGACGGAGTATTCATAAGTTTGTACTGACACATAGATCCACCGTGTATGTCTCGTGGCTATGTCCAATTTTGAGTTTTTAGAGAATATATCCACAATATTTCTCATGGCTATGTTGAATCATGATGACATGGATCCACAGCGTATGTTTGGTGGCCATGACTCACTTGACACTTATGATTAGATTCACTTGTATTCTGAGTATGGGAATGCCTACCTCAGAAAATGGTATATTATTATGCAGATTCTTGATTATTTGTAGGATCTCGACCGATGCACTCCTTGTTCTTGACACACACATTCTACAAAGTATTTCAGTTGTCACATGTTCCAACTTCATATTTTGGGGGTATTTTGTTACACATTACTTTGGTCACCCTTGTGATCAACTAACAATATATGCATAAATCACTTCTTTGTTCCCTGAAGCTACTGAATGAGACTTTCTCCATGAGAAAGTGAAACATCTTTCTTTTATTAAAAACCTTATCAAAGGATATCGTCGCACCCTGCTAAATTCTTGGGGTGTGACAATGCTTGATCATCGCATGCTGCACCAAAATTGGACTGTGGTGTCGTCACAGGATTCTTGCACTTAGGGTACGACGATGCCCAAACAAGGGAATAAGGTAAAATTCATGAAAGTTCTAGAAGGGAATCTTCTAGAAGATGAGGTGGCCTCCAATCAGTTTAGATCTTACTCGCTTCTATGATTTAGTGGGATCATCCTAACCTCCTCATCCATCCCTCTTTCTCCCTACATAAAGAAGGATCTCTCATGGGAAAGGCTAGGTTGGCTTATGCATGAAGAATTCTGTTGAAAATTGTACTTGTGATAGCTTTTCTTTAGCTTTCCAAGTCAGGTTGTGAATACTCTTCATCAAAAGAATTGGAGAAAAGGTGTATGTGTTGAAGCAAAGGGCCATTGGATGGGACCTTGCAACATAAATGCATAGGTTGTATTCTCCACTTTCATCAATATAATGCAGTGATACATTTCTTCTCTATAAAGGTGTTTCTATTTTTATTGTATAACTCCTTGATCTTATGCATAGGCTTCATTGGAATATATATATCATTGTTCTCTCTCTTTGTTGGTTTGTGTTTCTTAACAGGTTCAACGTCCCACAAATCCAAAGATGGATCAAGGATGATACTAGTGAGGATCAAACGACGTTTAAATGGTATGTCATTTATCCCTCTCTAAACTAGTTTACATTACAATGAAATCTAAGGAGAAGCTTGTATTCTACTCTATTGTGTTCTAGCTTCTTGTTGAATTTAGGGAGATTAGTTTGTGTTTGCACTTACCGATTTTTCTAATAACACCTAGGATGAAATCCTTTGTTCTAGGAAATACTTGAGGCTTTGATGGTTGGTTTTAATTTAGAAGCGTTTCCCCAAGAGATAAGGATGTCAGATATCCACAACATGCAGAATAGCCAACATTTCCTTTTCATATATTTATTGGCCAAGATGTCACTCCGAGATTTGTTTTCTAGTGAAGGCTAAGGGTCTACCCTCTTGCATGAGTATTGCACCAATGGATTTCTTGAAGGCATCACATTTGAGGACAAAATTCTTTGTGAAGTCAGAAAGGGCTAAGATAGGAGTTGTGCAGATGGCTTCTTTCAATGCTTGAAATGATTGATCAAATGATGGAGTCCAAGTGAAATCATTCTTTTTTAGGAGAGCAGTAAGAGGCACTACAATTTTTCCACAATTCTTAACAAACTTGCGATAATATCCTGTTAAACTCAGAAAATCACACAAGCTCTTGAGAGTTTTTGGGCATGACCAATCCTACATAGCTTCAATTTTCTTAGGATCCACCCTTACACCATCCTTGCTAACAATATGACCCAAGTAATCGACTTTCGAAGCTCCAAAGGCACATTTAGAATTCTTGAGAAAAAGTTGGTGCTGAGAGAGTACATTGAGAAATTGATCCACATGGGTAAGATTGTTTGCCCTGGTTTTACTATAGATGAGAATATCATCAAAGAAAACTAGAAAAAAATGACGGAGAAAAGGATGGAAAACATGGTTCATGAGACTTTGGAAAGTGGAGGGAGCATTACACGGGCCAAAGGGCATGACTAAGAATTCATAGTGACCTTCATGAGTGTGAAAAGTATTCTTAGGAATGTCTTCCTCTTGCATATGTAGATGGTGGTAGACATAACATAAATCAAGTTTAGTAAAATACTAATCACCACCTAATTCATCCAAGAGATCATCAATGAAAGGAATGGGAAATCTGTCTTTGATGGTGAGTTTATTGAGGGCATGAAAGTCAGGACACATATGCCAAGTACCTTCTTTTTTTAGTACCATGACCAGAGGGGAAGAATAGGGGCTAGTACTAGGGAAGATAACACATGAAGCTAGTAATTCTTGAACAATATTGTCAATTTCATTCTTTTGGGAAAAGGGATTACGATAAGGAAGAACATCGGGAGGAATATTTTCAAGGATGAGAGTAATGGAATTATCATGAACACCACGAGAAGGAGGAAGTCCTTGGGGAGTGGAAAAAACATCTTGGTGCTTGGAGATGATACATTGGAGGTCATGATGCACCACATGTGTCTCAATTGCTTGAATAGAATGGAGTTGGGAAATAATGCTAGAATGACCTTTTTGAGGATATTTTCCCATTTGATGGGAATTGATGATCTCAAGGGATCCAATTGTGATTCCTTGGAATTTATATTGTTGTCTCGCATCTTGGAATTGCATGCTTAATTCCTTAAAATCCATGAGGATGGGACCAAGCGTGTGTAACCATTATGCACCGAGCACAATATCACAACCACCTATGTCAACAGAAAACATATGAGATTTCAGGTGGTACTGCCCAATTTGGAGACATACATTTTCACAACGCCCCCCACATTTCATGGAACCACCATTGGAAATCATGATTTGAAATTTGTTGAATGCATGTATATAGCAATGGGTTTCTTGGGAAATACAACGGTGAACAAAATTATGAGTGTTTCCACTACCAATTAAGATGATGACCTTTCGATTCTTAATGTAGCCAATGATCTTGAGGGTTTGGGGAGTAGAAAATCCAGTGATAACATTCAATGAAATCATCGGTTCTACTTCTGGTTGGTCAGAGGGTGGAGTAATATTAGTTGGCTCGGTTAAATCTACCATAGGGGGGGTCTCAAGCTCTTATTCAAAAACATCCTCATAGATGGCCATAAACAAATTTTGTTCCTTATACTTGTGCCCTAGAAAATATTTTTCATCGCAATTATAACAAAGGTCCTTGAGTTGGCATTTAGCCATTTCATCCCAAGTTGATTTATGGATCTTGAGGGGAGTGGGAGGAGGGGAAAGGTTAGTAGGTCAAGGGAAAGGAACAAAGTAAGGTTTACGGGAAGGTAAAAAAAAGGGTTAAAAATTATAGGTGTCACAATGATCAGGGTGAAAAGGGGAATCAAACAAGATAGATCTAAAATAAGGGTCCAGAGAGGTAAAACAAGGTTAAAAACGACTTGTCACAACGATCCAAGTGAAAAGAGGAATCCAATGAGACATGTCTCAAATAATACCTTAGTATCGAAATGCCTAAATTCTTAACAGAAAAATGGAATAAATGTATAGTAATTTCCGCAACCTGAATGTAGGAGGAAAGGTTGTAAGATAATAGATCTTCTCTATTCCTTTTCTATTTGTAATGTTTTTGAAAACCTAATTCTAGAAAAAAGGTTGCATGGAAATAGATCTTCTTTGTTCCTTTTCTATTTGGTTTCTTTCCCAAAGGTTAGGGTTTTTCAGGGTTCCTACAAACAAGGGTACTTGGCCCAATATCTCAGGGCACTAACTAAGGAGGCTAGATCGTACCCTTAGCCATACTACTCAACTACCCAGGTACTAGAGAGTATCTTTCAGAGTGTTGTTCTCAGTGGAACTATAGTATTCAAGCAATCGATCGGTTGATCTATGGATGGTTTCAGGATAACTAGGGGATCTCTCGATATACCAGAGGTACGTGGAAGCACAAGTCTGTATACAAGTGTTGTATGGTGTGCTACCACTCTAAGGGGTACCAACATGGGTTACAAGGGTGTCCAACAATGTGATCTTAAGTACCTCTTGTATTTCATGTGTATATGCTTCCCCAACTGTGGATTTATGCATTGAACGACAAATCTCTGTAGCTTAAAGATGCCAGAACACGTCTCTACCCTGGAAAAAAAATTAGCCCACAATTCCTACCAAGGAAAGTGCTCTGATACCACTTGTCAAGCACCATATCTATTATAATTTAAGAAAACACAAATACTGCAGTGAATACCAATGGAATAACAACAGAGAACATAAATATAGTAGTGGAACAACATAATATATGGAACCACAACACCAAAATAATACCTTTATTGATAGGAAACAATGTTCATGTGCCTCTTCGAGGGGGCAACCTCCAGTAGAGCAGAGCTCTATTACAATAATTCTCAAGAAAAATACCTTTCATACCTTCTACTCTTATTTATACTAATTATATCTTCTAAAGAACATTCTAGAGGAAGATCTTTCTAGAAGTGGAAGCTTCTATTAGGTGTTCTTACATTGACTTGTTCATATTTATTAAATAGGCCTTATTAACTAGTATCGGCCTTTATTACATGGAAATATATTATTCTACCTATATGAGAAGTTAGGGGTTTAGGTTCCTAACAAAAAACACCTAAAGGTGACTACCAGAGACAAATGCAGGTCTTCATTCACCCTTCAACCTCACTGACAAGCGTGATCTCTATCCAATCCACTCCTAAATAGCATGGGTATGTGTTAGATCTCTCATTTCCATTGGAAGGTAGGCGCTCTCCCAAATTTCTTAGCATAGTATAATTGTGCTACTTAAACTTATGGACATATCTCTCAAGTATTTTCAGTCTACTTAATTAAAACGTTCTCCTTTTGGGTATCTATTCTACCATTTCTTTTCACCAATTCTCTAACCATATTCAACAATGTCTTTCATAGACCATATGGATAGGGTGTCTTTTAGCAACCTTGCATGTGTTATTTTCATATTAATAAATGCACTTTTATTGCTAAGTTTTTGGTACATATTTAGATATGCATGCATGGAGGTCTATACTTGGTAATTGAGGTGCACTTTCCAAGGAGAGTCCTGCTTATTGTAGTAGTCGTTTCCTTACTATTCTGGGTGTGTTTTTTTAGGCAAATTTTGTCCAAATGTGCAGTGTTGTCTCTTAAGTCATTTTGAAACGACTTTCAAGTATAAATGAGTTTGGAAACAATGTTGTTTAATAATAATTTTATGAAAATTTTCATGTTTTTTCCATCCTATATCATCGACTTATTTGAAGATGAATTTTAATGCTTCATATGAGGGCATCCTTGGGTGTTCTTTCTTGTTGAAGTTGTTTTTTTTCGATTCAAACTACAATGCCTAAATCGAGGGATTTTCCCATACTTATATTGAAGGAATCTTAGATTATTTTGAGTGACTTTGAGGTGTATTTACTCATCACAACTTGTTGGAAACAATTTTCCCAGGTGTCACCTCTTTATCCTTGTTTTTGTTCTCAAGGTTATTTATTGTTCAAAGGTTGTCGAGTTTAATTTTCATGCTAATGGTATATCTAAAAGGACTTATTACATCGTGTTTTCCTGATACATTCTTTACACATCCATTCATCCATTCTTGACTAGCATCTATGAGGTTCAAGTTGGCTATGTTTCCTAGAATTAAATTATGAGATAAACTTATAATGAGGGATGTTTTAATTATTTGGTGCAAACAACAACATTGCAACTAAATAAATTTGGGTACAAAGTGCTATTTTTGGTGCTTTGAATTGTGATTGGGAGCTTTATATAATTTTCATTATTAAAGGCCAATCCCATACCCTCATACATGATAGAATCTTATGGAAACATTGCAACCCTACCAATCCTGAAATGATGTTATAACCCATAATAGAAATGATGTTATAACCCATAATAGAAATGATGCAACACAGTATGACCAACAACCTTTTAATCCTTCAATAGCGATTGTGAGAATTATAATTTGTTTACCTCTTTATTGTGAGTCGTTCTAGTTATTTAAGTGCCAATTCATTGCTTATTATGGTTTAGATTGAAGTTAAAGTGGAACGTTGAAAGAAAAGTTATTTGTAAGTCCATTCTTATGTTAAGAAGTGAAAGACGAGTAGACAGTATTATCACAGAGTTAGCAAGAAAGTTTTTAATGTATAATGTTATTTTTGGCTTGTTATTTTGTTACCAAATCCAACTCATGGTTTTTTGCAAGAGTTGATCCCCTTTGTGATACATTCTTTAAAAGTGAGCAGTAGTTAATTGGAGACCTATTAGAAACTAATTCTTTTGGAAATGCTTTGATATTTCAATTTAACTTATAATTTGTGGAAGATAACTTTTCAAAATACCTATGAAAATCCTATATATTTTAAGTTATGTAAAGATTAGCATCATAAATAAAGTCATCATTAGAAAGAAAATTGCACAACACTTTTTATTTATGTTCTAGCTCCATCTCCACAAATTTTGTTGAATTGCATATTTTTATTTATTTTAGTGAAAATGATATATCATATAGGCCTTCAAAATCTTGTCAATGCACATTTACCTGCTTGAAAAAATTAACCATCATAGTATAGACATTAACCATTCTTCAACATACATGGGAAAGTAGAAATCAAGCTTTTGTTGGCCTTGTCTTGCATGTTGTCCGTATGCCTAGTCTCAACAAAGGTTGACTTTATATATTGGACTACAATGGGAAGAACCAAAAGTTGAAATGCATGTAGACAGCTTAATGCACAAGCTCTTCAAAATTTCTCTTCTCATAATCGTGGTGTTGTTATTTACATGCATGCATGTGTCTCAAGGGCCATATGAGACACTAAAAATATGATCTTAATATCAGAATTTGTTAATTACTATAATTGCTAAAAGGTTGCACAACAAGGAAAAATGGATGGATTTGGCAAATTCATATTACTCCAAGGGAATAAGACATCTGTAGACATAGTTGAAAATTTTAAAGCACAATATTATATTTTGATTTTGTAACTTAAAGGAGATAACATTGTTTCTCTTAGATTAAATAGATTCTTCCTATGCCATATTTATTATGGTTTATTCTTGTTATCTATCAGTATCTTAGTAGTGTATTTATTTTTAGCTTGACATAATTATATCTACTATGATGCCAAATGTGATAACATAGGTTGATAAATTATACTGCCATTTTTTATTGCAAGAGTGTACAATGAGAACCTAATTTAGCAGAGTATTATAGTTTCAAATTGTGAAGAGACACTTGAATCAGGCCAAGCCATAAAGTTATAAGGAAGTTGCATGTGTTGTTCACATCATACTCAACACGAATGGGTTTTGTTAGTTAAGAAAAACCAAAAGGGCCAAAGGATATATGATATTTTATAGAAACATGCAAGGGTCTATCTTGGTTGAATGTTTGTGTTGACTGATTCATGAGACATCAAGTCATCTATCCCATCGGCCCAAAATGAATTGTCAAAGATCCATGCACTACAAGAGATTACACTGCAAGACTAGAAAAAGTGTTGCAGATTCATATGGTGTTTGTGAATGGAATTGATAAGAAATCTTTTACAACAGTTTCAACTAGATGCTTCGCAAAATGTAGAAATGCAACCTTGACATTACTTTAGAAAGATCATGATACAATAATAGACAAAAACAAGAATAAACATAGTATTAACCTTGTAGTAGATCCTTCAAAAGTAATTGAAAAGAATCTAATGATTATCTATAGAAGGGAAAATATGGGAGATCTAGATAAGGCATTGCTACTGTCTCTGGAAGATGATGTCAATGTTATTACCATTTGTGAAACACATTGTGATATTAGCATTAAATTTGCTTCACTAGATATTGTTATCATCAGGTTTAAGTGATGATCCGATAGATATTCCAATTGATATCTTTGTTGATATTCGTTTCATAATCATGAGCATCCTCAATGCTAACCTTACCCTTGTCACTGAATTGGCCTTGAATAACCAGCGAAAGCATGTAGCCTGTGAGGATTTTATTGGCAACAAGGTTCCAGAAGCATGTCAGCAGTAGGGTGATTTCTTATGATAATATTGCAAGGGTTTTTGTGATGAAATAAGCATTTCTTGAGGTCCATTCCCAGTGGAAACAATGCACACTCCTTGAGCTATTTTTTCACATTTTTGACTCATGGCAGGGTGCAACCTCCAAGGAGAAGCTGATTGTTTTTATCACACACATACGGGTGCTTCTTGGATATAATGAAACAATAGAGAGGGTGAAATATTCATGCATGTTTTATGTCGTAATGGGATGCAGAAGGGGCACCACCCTTTAGGTTATTTTTAGATATGATTTATGTAATAGAAATGTCCCACTCAAGGGGATCTAATAATTTTTATCCAACACAATTCATTGGTGGTTAGTGGTGCACCTTACTGGGAACCACATTGTTCATTTTTGGTAGCTTATGAGGGTGCATTGAGTTGGTGCCTACTATCCTATTTTGAGGCTCGTTTCACATTAAAACATTCAACAATCATATCAACATTAAAGGGACTATGTCCTATTCTAGGGAAGCATGAGATTCCACTCTCTTATTGTTATGTTAAGATTGATCCATGCATACAGTAAGGGTGAATTTGTGAAGAATAACACTTGTGCATTAAGAGTCACACAATCCCACCTTTGGATCATTTAGGGAAATTCATAAAGGAGTTACATGTTCCATCCTTGAGGAGTTAGTGCCATCCATTCCAGCCATATAGGTGGGGTTTTATTCAGTATTTACCAACAATAAAAGAGTGTTGTCCTTAACTATACTCCTCAAGTTTAAGAGCAATGATTCCAACAAGAGGGTGCTCCATTTGTTGAATTTAAATAATTTAATGATGAGGAAATTTATGGAGTGGGTTTGGCTTTCCTTTAGAAATCTCAATCACTTATGAAAACTCTTCATATTTCATTATGAATCATGTAAGAAAACTAGCTTGTGACTATTGGATGCATTGTGTGATTCACCCTAGGGATATACAAAAATATCTAGTTTACATGACAATGAGACAAACATGGCCCTTGGCTCAAGCACAAACACATGAACAAAATCATCAAGTTGTAGAAGGGAGCATTTGAACATCAAGTTGTGGATCATCATTGTTTTTGGGGGTTGTCTCCCAACTAGTACTAGTAGGAAACATATGTAATGATTGTTTCTGGTAGTGATTGCTGGGTTGGGTGGATTTTCAAATTTCAGCCTTAGATATTGCAAGTATTCTCTAATATTAATATGAATGACATTATTTAATACACATCCACGTTGTATTATATAAGGATATCTTACAAGGATGTATGCATGCATTTTCTCCTAATATTGGTGGGCATGGTAGTTTGAAAATAATGCATGTTGTAGACTATAGAGGTTACTACCATGTATTTAAGGACTTGTGATAGGATTCTAAGAGATGCTAGGTAGGGTTGTTGAAATATAGTTTCAATAGTATATTTTCTTTTAGTAAGGCCATTTTAGAGCATTACATAGGATTCATAAATAATCATCTCTAGTTTCAAATTGAGTCCTTTAAGTAGAGATCTACAATCTACAAGGGATGGAATTTAATTTTTTTAGTTGGGGTAAAAACTCTTTTCGATCAGTGGGGAGCTATGAATCCCATCTACCCATTATCACAAACCTCCTTCAAAACAAAGAGATATCAATTTGAGCCAAAGAAAATATTTTTCTAGGGCTTGATGCTCACCAGGGTTTGAACCTGGATCAATTTACATGGCAGTGACCTATCTCAACCTCTAGACCAAATCTTGATGGACATCTTCAAGGAATGGAATTAATTTTGTGCAAGTATATTCTATATTTGTATCTTGTTCGACTTATTTTATCATATTCTTTTAAGTATCTTGTTATTGGCCATTATTGTGCTTCTTTTAGTATTCATTGCTTGATAATGCAATTTTGGTTGACTATACTATGCTAAGGTGTGGGTTTGTATTGTCAAATTTATAGCTACTGAGAAATTTGATACAATGTGTTAATTTCTGCAGAGACATGACAAAGGCATTACTACAAAAGAAGACCCTTTTGATCCTCTCATAGACCAAATTTCAATGAAACCTGTAACATTTGTGGAGGGTGCTTCCTACAATGTTGTTATATTTGATGGGTTGTCTATTGTTGCTACTATTGCTACATCTGCTATATTTAATGGTTGAAAGAAATATTTTGGTATTTCCTTTCACTTTGTGTCATGATTTAAACATCTTCACCTTTTATGATCTACTATGTTTATTTTATATTTTCTTTGAAAATACTTATTGGTTATTTAGAAAGGGAAATGAGCTATAATTAGCTAAGCGAAGAGAAAAATGGTCTATGCACTAGGTTACTATGCATTCATCATAGGAGACCCATTAGCATGAGATCGACATTCCTCTAATGAAATTATACTTTTGATGTCAAGAATAAAAGAGCATTACATATAAAAAGTGGAGGATGAGAGAATGTTTATTGCACTATCATTCATGAAGTCAAAGTTGAAGAACAAGATTGAAAAACATCATTACATAGTTTATTCTAATAATGCACATGCTATGGAGATTTTCATATAACTAAGAAAGATGTATGCTTATTGGTGCTTGTATCACATGGCAAAAATAACTTTCTATATAATTCTGGATCATTTTTTTCTTCATTTTGTTCTACAACTCAATTTTGAGAGTCGTTACATAGTAAGATCCAAGTGATAGACATTACATGTGCTAACCACAATAGGATTAAAATGGGTAATAATACTTTGAGTGTGCATCGTGCTACTGTCACACACACAGACACATATATACACGATGGCATAATAACCCTTACTTAATCTACATCTCTTATTTTCATGCTTAATTATGGTAGTCTAATTGAGACTCTCTCTTTTTTGAAGGCCTAATCTATTCTCAACATTTATTACAAAGTTATGTATCCCTTAATTTTTTTATAAGCCAATAAAAATATAAGGGATAAAAATGACCCATTTTCCTTGGACATGGGTTCTTTTTTGGTACAAATGGTTAATTAGAGAGATAGTCATGCATGAAATGTGACTTGTCAATATTCTTTTACTTTCGGAGTTATTGATAGATAGAATTATGTGTGTGCCTAGTTAGGAACATCATATGACAAACTGTTTTTAAGGGTCCTTTAATAATAGATGAATCAATAATAAAGAATCCATAATAGAAGTGGTAGAACAAAGATTAATATTAGGATGAACACATATGAACTTTGTGGTGAAATATCATCAAAATTGATAGAGGGATATACAAGAGTGTATAGTGAGAACCTTGACAAACACAACTCGTGATGCTTGCAACTTTGTCTAAAGGATGGATATTCAAACCTACAAGAGAAACCTTTAAAGCTCGTTTCCATAACCTGGAACATCTGGACAAAGGCGAATAGGGACCTGGAGGAGAACTGCATATTGCGCTAGAAGATCCGAGTCGAATTGTTGAGGGATTGATTATGCTTGTAGGGCCATAAGACTAGAAATTCGCTTCTCTCCATGAGTTCCATGCAGAATTGGAGGTCCACCATTGTACTACGCAACTCGAAAATTATACATTGCAAAGTATTTGACATTCATGGATGATTTTAGGAGATAAATTTCACTCATGGGCTAATTTCCATGGTTTTTCCAAAAGGGAGATTAGCTATTTTGAAAATGATTCGCCCAAATTCTATAGGATAAAATTATTTTACCTTAAAAATGGCCAAAATTTTATAAAAACTATATAAAATCCCTAGAAATTTGAATATTTTAAAAAAAATATCGCCAAACATTTATAGTTGGATTATGAAGGATTAGTAAGATTCGTCAAGGTTCCTACATTTTAAAATAAATTCCATCCTCAAAAACATGAACATGGTGAAAGTTGAAATTATCCTCTTCTGGACCAGAATTTGAGTCCATTATGGTATGGTTGAAGGATAAAATCTCCCTACTACTGTTGTTCTGCATTGGCGAGATGGAAATTGGAGTCCTTGGGGGTGAGTTAGGCCTGGGCCAAAACCCAAAGAGCGACCAACATTATCAAACCACTCAATGTGACATCTCCATTTAGAGGAGGAGGGAGGCCTGTGGGATGCATAGAAACGACGTCTGGATTTTCTGCATGAGAAGAATGCCCAGATAATGGAGCTCTACTATTGCCTGCTTTTGCGAGAGTGAGGTAGCTCCCATCAATGCACCATCTTTGAAGAATTGCAGGCCGCCAAAACGATCTTAGTGTTAGCAAAATACAAGCAGAATCTGGTCGAACATAGACAAGCCATCCGAACCCTTTCATTGTCACCATTAATTGGTGAGGCATGGGTAAATCAGGGTGAGAATCGATCTGTATTTCCCAATAAATCTACACCCCTATTGGCAATCCTCTAAGCAATCTTAATGCCATAATTTGGAATCCTTTTTTCCATCAACTACTTATTGTAGAGAATAATGATGGAGGATCTGGTGCGTGTTCTGTGTTAAATATAATGTAACCTCAATAGTCTAACAGTACACTGCCAGTTGTCCTGGCTAGATGTACTTTCTATTCTTGTTTTTCTTGAGCCTATTTAGCTCAGCCATCTCCCATTGCCTTGTACTTCTTCAGACTTACTTCTCATTGTACTTCTATTCTTCATGCATTCCAATATATTGTTCTATTCTTTCTCTCTGCATCTCTTGCTTCAGAATTTATCATGGTATCAGAGATTCAGCTGTAAGCCTCTTCACACAGGCTGGAGAGCAACATGATCCTCACAGCGTAGAGCTTCACGGATCTTGAGAGCATGTGACACAGACTTGTTCACAAGGATTGGAGAGATGTCCACTATACTCTCAAAAGATCCTCACAGGAAAATTCCATGAGGAAGATCACCGTAAGAAGATCACGCGACGTATCAGAGCGTACAATGCTCGAAAGATCAAGGAAGAAGAGAGTGCAGAAGAAGAAACTTTAAAGATTCTTGTAATTTTCAAGACTCATCAAAGATTCACGAAGAAGAGCTGGAGGAAAAAGGAACATTTGAAGCACTCGAAGAATTCGCTTAAATTCGTTAAAGATTCCTACAGAACCAAAAATTGTTTAAAGTTTTACGGGAAATCGCTCAAATCTGTCAAAGATTCCAGCAAAGATCAAAGAACTTGTGAAATTCTTTCAAATCTTTCAAAGACTCACAAATTTTTCTTCCGCAGAAGAAAATTTCCTTCAAATGCAGCAAAGATCACATCTAATGTGCAAAGAACAGCCATTGAGGTCGTAAGATTCATCCTGCGAACGGATCTAGAGTGGAAAACCAGTTTAGAAGGGACAAGGAGAGTGCGGAAAAGGCAAAAGAATTTCAGCCATCAGATCTTGCGCAGAGGACCAACAACTGCTGGATCAGCGAGAAGGTGCACGAGGTTTAGTCCTCTGTAGTGCACAAGAGAAATTTCAACTTGTGAAGTCGTGAAATCTTGACATCATCTGGACTATCCATCAAGAGACACGTGGCGAGATCTCGGCATTTTGCTGACTCACAAGGTGTAAAGGTCAAAAGACTGTCGTGAGAATTCGTGAATCGTGAAATTTCGAGTCATTCTGGACCGTTGGATCGCAAAATATTATGAGATGTCGATCTTTTCCCATCGCAAAATCAGGGATCGGGAGTTGGATGAGCAAAGGAGACTGCTCTCCAAAACTCTGATATGTGAAATCCCGACATCACGTATCACGAAATCCCGAGAGAATTGAGAGTCATCCATCTCATAGGACAGGTGGAAGCAGATCCAAGCCATCACTCCATCGGCATTTCGGAGTTCAGGATATCATAGGTCTTGTTGACGAAATACACTCCACGGCGAAAGTCACAAAATCATGATTCACGAAATAGCGATACGATCACAGTCGTCCATTTGTTTGGACATGTGGCGTACATCGAAGAAACCGTCGACATATCGGCGACCGGGGTTTCAAGTTGATAGAGAAATTGTGTCAACGGAGCATCACAAATCGCGATATCGTGAGGTTGAATTTGGACCATCCATCTTAAGGGGATGTGTGGCGTAAATTTGAGGGCTCGGGAAAAATCCTGAAAGGGGAGAGTCCATCAGCGCATCGGGATTCGGTAAATCGCGAATCCTGAGGACAAGGGATCGGGTTTCTTTATGGTGAAAACCCTGTAAACGATCAGAGCCGTCCATTTTGAGGAGACACGTGGGCGATATTGGGAGAGACAATCGGCACACTAGGGTTCATTGTTTCGCAGATCCTGGAGACAAGACGTCTGGAACAGATCAAATCGCAAAATCGCGAGGAGAATTCAGGACCGTCCAATATAGGAGGACGCGTGGCGGAGATTAAAGCAATCGGGAAATTTTCTGAAAGGAAAGTTCATCCATCATGAAATCGATAATCGGGAAATCAGGGATTCCGTGGACAAGAGGTCCAATACATTTTGACTCTCGAAACCCCGAATCCCGATAAGAGGTTTGACTGCGGTCTTATGAGTTATGGTCATAAGATCTGGATCGTCAGATCATCAACAGATCTGGATCGTTGATTTGTCCAAAGGAAAATTTTGTATTTCGGCAAATTGAATGACAAAGAACCAGAAAAGCCCGTAGCATGTTAACCTTTCGGTGCGTGGTCACATTGCACGGTGACTAAAGCCAAATTCAAGGCCGATAAGCTCCCATCAGCAAATTGGCGTTTCGGTGATTGGAGGTTGGCGAGATAAGCATTCAAAGGTCTCATCTAATGAAATTCTGAAATCACTGCAAGAAAGCAGCAGACCTGGTTTCAGTGAAAGAGACAGGTAAATACGAAATTTCCCTCTGTTTTTTCTGCAAAATTTTTAAAATATGGCATCGTCTAGCAATTTAGGACCAAGTCAGGGTCTGATTCTTCTTGGAAAGAACTATGAGTTCTGGTCTCTTCAGATGAGATCCTTCTTGCAAGCACAAGAGTGTTGGGATCCATTAGATCATGGATATGTGGAACCAGATCCAACAGACCTTGCCGCCATGACAAATCCACAAAGAATTGCTCAGGCAACACTGAGGAACAAAGAAAATAAAGCTAAATTCTGGATTCAAAATTTTGTGGATGACTCGATTTTCTCAAAAATCACAGGCGCTGGTACTTCAAAACAGGCCTGGGACATCCTTAAATCTTCCTACCAAGGAAATGACAGGGTCAAAATAGTTAAACTGCAGACCTTGAGGACACAATTCGAGACTTTAAGAATGACAGAGTCTGAAAATGTGGATCAGTTCATGACCAGAGTCATGGGCATCGTGAACCAGATCAGATTGACTGGTGAAACCATCAATGATCAACGAATTGTTGAGAAAATCCTCAGAAGTTTACCAAAGAAATTTGAAATGGTTGTAACAGCAATCCTTGAATCCAAGGATCTGTCAAGTTTTTCAATAGATGAATTAATTGGTTCTCTGGTGACACATGAGACCAGACTGCATCTCACAGATGAATCAATCTCCAACGCTTTCAAAACTCAATTCTCCTTCAGCAGAGGGAGAGGTAAAGGAAGAAGCAGAGGTCACCAAGAAAGAGGGAGCAATCAAAGTAACTCTCACTCCAGTGGAGGTAACAGACAACAGTATCCGAATCAAAATTTTCAAGGTCAAAGACAACAACATCAAAATCAACATTAGAATTTCCAGCCTCAAAGAGGCAAAGGGAGAAGATCAAATGACAAAACAAGCATACAATGCTATTACTGCAAAAAGTATGGGCACTATGAATTTGAATGCAGGAAGAAGCAAGCAGATCGGCTCTTAGGCAGAGCACATGTGTCAAATCACACGGGAGAAAACTCAGGAGGTATGTTTCTTTCATGCCACAAGACTGAACATCAACCTAAAGATCTCTGGTTACTGGACAGTGGATGCAGCGATCACATGACAGGTAACAAAGATTTACTTTCATGCATTGATTCTTCAATCTCATCTGATATTACACTTGGAAATGATTACTTAGTCAAAGTTCAAGGAAAAGGAACTGTTCCTATTCTTACTAAACAGAATGTAAAGAAAGACATATACAATGTCTATCATGTTCCAGATATGAAACATAATTTGCTAGGTGTAGGACAGCTCATTGAACATGGCTATAAGGTACTTTTTGAGGGAACATCTTGTAAGATATATGACAAAATCCCCAGCAGAAAATTAATTTCTGAAATCCATATGACCCCCAATAGGATGTTTCCCCTTACCCTTAGAACTGCAAATATGAGTCAACCATATGCACAAAGTGCATCTACCCTGAATGAAACTATGGTTTGGCATACAAGATTTGGACATCTACCATTTCAGAGTCTAAGTCTTCTTCAAAATAACTCCATGGTCAAAGGTCTTCCTATCTTTAAAGAGCAAATTCCCCCATGTGAGTCTTGCATACTCGGAAAATGTAAGAGAACTAGTTTTCCACAATCTTCCAATCAAGCCAAACAACATCTTGAACTTGTTCACACTGACCTATGTGGACCAATGAAAACAGAGTCAATAGGTGGTATCTTTTACTTTCTAATGTTTATTGATGATTTCAGCAGAAAAATATGGATCTATTTTCTCGGACACAAGTCTGAAACTTTTGCAAAATTCAAAGAATTCAAGGCAGAAGCTGAAAAACAGAGTGGCAAATATATCAAAGCACTCAGGTCAGATGGAGGTGGAGAATACAACTCCAGAGAACTTGCAAATTTCTGCAAATCACAAGGCATTATTATGCAAACAACAGCCAGGTATACTCCACAACAAAATGGAGTGGCTGAAAGGAAAAATCAGACAATAATGAATATGGAAAGAACACTTCTTAAAGAGAAACACTTGTCAAACACTTTTTGGGCTGAAGCAGTAGCATGCTTAGTTTATCTCTTGAATAGATCTCCAACTACCAGTCTAAAGATGAAAGTTCCCCAAGAAGCATGGAGTGGGACAAAGCTCAATGTAGCGCATCTAAGGACATTTGGATGCATAGCATATGCTCACATACCTTCCAAATTAAGGAAGAAACTTGATGACAAGAGTGAGAAATGTATTTTCACTGGATACAGTGAAACATCTAAAGCTTATTGGCTTTACAATCCAATCTCCAAGAAATTAATTCTCAACAGAGATGTAAAATTTCTGGAAAATCAATTCTGGAATGATTCAGAAAATCAGCAGATGGACAATCTAAATCCATTGCTACCAAGTTCTAAAAACACAGAAAATTCAGGATAGCAAGTACCTCAAACTATTCTTCCAAGATTGCAAGTACAAAGGCAACTTGAAAATTCTCAGGATAACTCAACTTCCAGCAGAGAATCATTCTCTGAACCGCACAATCAGAGAACTCAAAGTTTGAGAGAAATCCATCAGCAGTTGGATGACTTTGAGCAACACAACCTTTTTTCTTTAATGTCATGTCAACCTACATCCTTTAAGGAAGCAGCTAAGGAGCGACATTGGGTTCAAGCCATGAACCAAGAAATTGACTCCATTGAGAAGAACAAGACATGGGATCTTGTTGATTTTCCAAGTCACAAGAAGAG
>JASDQU010682494.1:0-18500 GCA_032191745.1 Picea mariana | reverse complement strand
AGACACTGTAAGGACTCTATTGGCCATAGCAGCACAACACAAATGGCAAGTATACCAGATGGATGTCATTTCAACATTCCTGAATGGTTTCTTAGAAGAAGAAGTTTATGTCGATCAGCCACCTGGATTTGAAGTCCAAGAGCACCCAGCCAAAGGATATCGGTTGAAGAAAGCCTTGTATGGCTTAAAGCAAGCTCCAAGAGCTTGGTACAGTAGAATTGACACTTATCTAATCAAAAGTGGTTTCAGCAGAAGCCAAAATGAGCCAACTCTTTACACCAAAACAAATCAACACGGTAAAATTTTGATTGTATGTTTATATGTTGATGACATGATCTATACAGGAAATATTGAGTTAACAGATTTTAAACATGCCATGCAATCTGAATTTGAGATGACAGATCTTGGCATAATGAAATATTTTTTAGGGATTGAGGTTCATCAATCAGCCAAAGGAATTTTTGTCTGTCAGCAAAAGTATGCAGCAAACATCCTCAAAAGATTTCGCATGGAAGAATGCAATCCAGCAAAAACCCCCATACCACTAGGCACAAAATTGAGCAAGAATGATGAAGGTCCTACAGTGGACTCTACCCTGTACACAAGTTTAGTAGGCAGTTTGTTGTATCTTACAACAACTAGGCCTGACATTATGTATACAGCCAACCTTGTTTCCAGATTCATGGAATCACCCAAAGATTCTCATTGGAAAATGGCGAAACAAATTTTGAGATATGTTGCAGGAACTCTCAATTCCGGCTTATGGTACACTAAATCTGATTGTAATCAACTTTCTGGTTACACAGACAGTGATTTTACAGGCATCCTAGATGACAGGAAAAGCACATCTGGACATGTTTTTCAACTGGGCACGAACCTAATCTCATGGGCATCAAAGAAGTAGCCAATTGTTTCAATATCTTCTGCAGAGTCAAAGTATGTAGCTGCTACCTCAGCTTCTTGTCAAGCTGTGTGGCTGAGAATAATATTGAAAGATATGTCACATACAGAAAAAGGATCCAACTCCTATTTTCTGTGACAATACTTCAGCAATTGCTTTATCCAAAAATCATGTGTTTCACAAGAAAAGCAAACACATCGACACTCGTTTGCTTTTCTTGTGAAACAAATGATTTTTGGATAAATCAATTGCTGAAGTATTGTCACAGAAAACCAGGATATCAAAAAAACCAAGATATCTTTACAAAGCCACTAGGGAAATCGGTTTTTGATTTTCAGAGACAACACTTAGGCATAATCAGTGCTGATGTTTGTAACTGTTGAGTTTAAGAGGGAGTGTTAAATATAATGTAACCTCAACAGTTTGACAGTACACTGCCAGTTGTCCTGTCCAGCTGTACTTTCTATTCTTTTTTTGCTTGAGCCTATTTAGCTCAGCCATCTCCCATTGCATTGTACTTCTTCATACTTACTTCTCATTGTACTTCTATTCTTCATACATTCCAATATACTGTTCTATTCTTTCTCTCTGCATCTCTTGCTTCAGAATTTATCATGTTGAAGTTGTCCTTGCGGATCCTTTTCTATCCAGTGTGGATTGGAATGCCAAGCAAAGTGTCGCGGCGGAGGAAAGCGATTTAGATCCTGGTAAATTAAACTCTGATCACACACTATTATTTCCTTTGGTTTCCCCTATTTTTGGTAAAGATGCGGAGGTTAGTAGGGAAGCTTATTTTCTGAATTGTGGTGGTTGTCGTGAGGGGGATGGTATGGGTTTAAATTCTGCCTGAATTGATCCACTAGCTGACTGTAAACTGATGGGTAAGGTAGACCCGGAACCTTCTCCTTCTGTAGTAGTGGAGGGATTAGGGAGGGAGGTTAGTAGGGAAGTTTCTTATCTGAATTGTGGTGGTCGTTGTGAGGGGGACGATTTGGGTATACCTCTTTCTCGAAATGTTCCATAGGAAGACTGTATTTCATCGGGTAAGGTAGGCCCGGTGCTTGCACCTTCTGTAGAATTGGAGGGATTAGGGAGGGATCGGGAGGACTGGGTGGAAATGCTAGAGGACGGGGGAAAGGACCTGTGTGATGTTTCGGGAAAGGAGGTTATTGAGTCGGGGAAGGGGAGGGATTTCTCTTTTTATGATAGGCGCACTGGAGGTCTGGAGGTGAGTTCAGAGGTGCGCCATACGAGTAGGGGGAACGAGCTAATGGCAGTGAAGTACCCACCCCAGGCTGATTTGGTGGCAGGTAAAATTAGTACGTTTCTTATAAAAGAGAAGTTGGGGATAAAGGGATGTAGTTTTTGGATCTCAGGAGAAAAATTTAAGATCTTGGTAAAGGATATGCTTTTTGAGTCAGAGGGTTTGCATGTAGAAGGGGGTGATGGGCTGGGAGAGTTGATTGGGGGAGGCCCAAAACCTTCTGTGGGGGTTGTCCAGAAACATTGTTCTAAGAACGATATTTCATTAGTAATCTTGATCCCTACTTATAGGGATATTTTGAATAAGGACCCATTACCATTCTACGTGGGGGAGGATCCCAAGCCTCGGAGGGGTGTGCATAAGTCCTGCGAAGGACTCACAAAGCCTCTGATTTTTGCCATCCCGTTAGGAGAGTGTTCTTTGGTGAAAGGGGTTGTGTTAGGGGGATTGGAGAAGGATTTTTCTCTACTCCAGATGCGAAGTGCGATAAAGTTAAGCAGCGAGGAGGTGCTTGACGGTCTGAGGGTGCTTAGAGCTCAAAATGCCCTAGCTAGGGTTAAGAAATGATTGTGGATTCATTGAATATCAGAGGAGTAGGGGGCAACTCAAAGTTCTTATCCCTAAAGCGTTTTTTGGAATTAATTAAGCCTGACATTTTGCTCTTAAAAGAAACTATGGGATGTGCTACTAAAGCCAAAGAATTGTTTGCTAAGCTACTTCCTCATTGGTTCTTCTGTGGGGTGAATTCACCAGGCCTTTCTGGGGGGGTTTTAACTGCGTGGAACTCAAGGAAAGATAATTGTTCGGCTTTCCTGACTCCTGCAAGAATTTTGTTGGAAGGGACAATAAAAGAATTGGATGGAAATTTGAAGGTGGTAAATTGCTATGGCCCGTACTCAGATAGAGACGCTTTCTGGAAAGTATTAAAGAGAGATGGTATTCTTAAAGGTTATAATTTGATTTTGGGAGGTTATTTAAATTTCACTACCTCTTGTAGAGAAGTGTAGGGAGCACATGCCAGAGTAGACCCTTTGCAACCATTTTTCAGTTAGATGATAGAAGAGGAAGGGCTGCTAGATGTTGATCCTATTAAAGTTCTCCCTACTTGGATGAATGGTAGAGGAGGTCTGGACTATATAGCCAAATGACTAGATCGATTCCTACTTTCTGAAGATCTCTTTCTTGCAGGGATGAGGTATAGATCACAGGTATGCAATATAAAAATCTATGATCATTTCCCAGTGGTCCTCCATTTAGAACTGGAAAACAATAAAGTCAAGTTCCCTTTTAAGTTTAATTTGGTTTGAATGGAATATCCATACTTTTTAAAGTTTTTCAAAGAAAATTGGGCCGAGCTGGTTGGTTTGAAACCTACAAATCCAATGGATTCTTTGGTTAAAAAACTGAAAAGAATGAAGGATCTAGTGTCTACTTGGGAGAAAGTTAAGAAGAAGGAAGGAAGGGAAGAATTAGTAAATCTTGAAGGTGATTTGGATCTGTTGAACTCTAGCCATCCTAGAGGTTTTGTTAAGGAGGTGGATAAGAAGTGAATTGCAGTAAAGGAACGGAGGAAATTGGTATTATTGAGGCAGGAAGAGGAAACATGGAGGAAAAAAAGAAGAATTAATTGGTTGGCAGCAGGGGATAGAATTACAAAGTTTTTCCATGCATATGCTAGCTCCAGGAAGTAGATAAACACTATTTGGGGGATTACTAAGGAGGGGGGTCAGGTGATCTCTAGTAATCAAGGGCTACAAATTGAAGTTGTTGAGTATTTCTAGAATCTATATATGGCTCAACCGAAGCTGGCCATTACTGACCAATTAGTTTTTCTTAAAAACTATCCACGGATATTCTTTGAGGAAGATAATATTAGAATGTTTGAACCAGTTACTTCAACAGAAATCTTGTCTAATTTGAAAGTTTTTAAAGCTTCAAAAATTCCAGGCCCAGATGGTTGGACAGTGGAATTCTTTCTGGCTTTTTTGATCAATTGGGGGAAGATTTATTGGGGATGGTGGAAGAGTCTAGAAAAAAAAAGGAAGGATGTCTGGAGCTCTAAATGCTACTTGTATCGCTCTTATTCCAAAGAGAGAGAATCCTGAATCCTTTGGAGGTTTCGGGCCTATTGCATTATGTAATCTGGCTTATAAAATTATCACAAAAATTTTAGCCAACAGAATTAAAATTACTTTGTTGCGTGGGATCTCAAAGGAATAGTTTGGATTTCTTGAGGGCAGACAAATTATTGATGCAATTGGTGTTGTGCAAGAAGCTTTACACAGTATTAAGGTAAAAAATTGCAAATCCCTAGTGCTTAAGCTAGACTTGATCACGACTTATGACAGAGTGGACTGGGGATTCTTAAGGCTTGTGTTGTTATAGATGGGTATGAGTATTGAAGCAACAAAGTGGATTATGGGGTGTGTGACCTCATAAAATTATGCAGTATAGGTAAATGGAACTCCTACTTCTTTCTTTAATAGTTCAAGGAGATTAAGGCAAGGGTGCCCTTTGTCCCCACTACTATTTCTTCTAGTTGTTGAAGGGTTAAGCATAACCATTGAGGCAAAAGTAAGGGAGCATAAATTAACATGTATATTAGTGGCTAGAGGGGTTTGGATTACTCATTTGATTTTTGTTGATGATGTGATCTTGTTTGTTGATGATCTGATGGTATCATAGCTGAATGGGAAGCCTTTAAGAATATTTTGACTCTTTTATGTAAAGCAACAGGAATGTCCTGTAGTCCACAAAAATCTTTGTTTCTAGAAGTTGGGTGGGGTGAAGAGGACTTAGCAGTACTGATGCAGATTCTGCCTTTTGAAGTTAAACCAGTGGAGGAGGTTTTTAAGTATCTTGGTTGTTTCTTGAAACCAGACTATTACATTAATTATGATTGGAATTGGTTGGTGAAAAAATTTGAGAAAAGGATTTCTAATTGGAATCGTTAAGTTTAGGAGGAAGAGAAACCCTGGTAAAATTTGTACTTGAAAGTATCCCAGTTTTTTGGTTATCGTTTGCTAAAATACCCAAAAGTATTCTAAACAGCATTAGGAGAAAGATGTTTAGCATTTTGTGGACAGGGAATAAGACAAAAGAAGGGATACACCTGATTAGCTGGAATAAACTTGTTAAACCCAAAAAGATGGGTGGTTGGGGATTGAAAAATATTTTTACTTTTGGGAAAGCTCTAGTTGCAAAAATATTGTGGAGGGTTTTAATGGTCCCTGGTCTTTGGCATGAGGTGATTTGGAAAAATTACCTTAAGAATAAATTTATGGTAGAATGGCTCAGGGCTGGTAGTGTTTGCAAGACTGATATTTCCAATCTTTGGAGAGCATTAACTTCTTATTTATCCTTAATAACTGATTGGTTGGCTTGGCTCCCTAGTAATGGGAGAGAGATCAGGGTAGGTGTTGATCCTTTGGTAGGGTCACAAAAATATTATAAGTTGTCAAGGACTCTTTTGATATCACTAAAGGCTCAAGGAATTGTATATTTATCACAGGTTGAAAATCAGGTTGTGGAGAATTCACGAAACTCAAGATGGAAAAAGGTTGAGGATCTAGGTTTAGAAGGGGAACTAATTGAGGAGTGGAGTAATTATTTCAAGGGACTAGTGGGTTCGGGGTTTGAATTGAATAATGAAGAAAACTGTTTATTGTGGTCCTGGATTACTAAAGGAGGGTAGGTTACAGCAAAAAAAGCATATGAAGTTCAGTAGGTGGACACAATATAAGTAGACTATGTTTTCTGGTACAATGATATATGGAAGTGGCAGGCACCTTTGAAAATTAAACTATTTACGTGGTTGTTGCTTGAACAGAGAATTCTCACCTGGGAGAATCTTTGTAAAAGAGGTTTTACAGGGCTAAGCAAATGTGTACTGTGTGGGTCTCATGAGAAGAATATGAAACATCTTTTTATTGACTGTATTTTTACAAAAAGTATTTGGATTTCCTTAAAAAAGATTTTAAATGTCGTGAGTGATTGGGAAGGAGAGTAGGTGAAAGAATGTTTTGAAAATTGGCTTAATAATATGGAGAACTGGGCAGAACTTCTTGTGTTTATTTGCTGGGAAGTGTGCAAACTTAGAAACAAGGCTACTTTTTAATATTGTCCAATTAATAGGGTCTATGTATGTAACTTCATTCTACAACATTTGGGGGAATTTAAAACTTCCAAGTCACCTAAGATCTGTAGGGTAGATAGGCCTCCACTCATAAATTGGAACCATGCAATGGATTACTTTGATGGTGCTTCTTAGAGTAGCGGATAAAAGTGTGGGGTTGGGGCAATGATTAAATTTCCAGTCTTGGGCATCTTCAGGATAAAAATGAATTGTGGTAGTGGCACAAATAAAAGTTCTGAATTGTTAGCTTTGTGGAGCTTACTTTATTTTGCCGGCTATAAACAAATTTCAATTTTACTCTTGGTTGGTGATTCAAAAGTCATTATTGAATGGTTTAATAATGTTAATTATCTACATGTGATTTCACTTCTGCCATGGATGAGGAGAATTAGATTGTTGAGCGGTAATTGTATTCAACTAAAAGTTAAACATATTTACATAGACTACAATCAGGAAGCAGATCTGTTATCAAAATCAGCACTTGAACTTGAAGAAGAGGGCATTTTCTATGCAGTGGGCCATGAAGAAGAAGCAGAAGAATTTGAAAGAATGGAAATCAACTAAACTTGTTACTTTTTGTAAAAGAAAAGATTCGGATCTTTTTTATTTTTTGGGTTGGTTAAGTTTTTTTTAGAACAAGTGTATTAGTGGATGATACTTAGTATATCATGAAAATTTGAAGTAATTTTATATGTTGATCGGAAGGTACAGTTTGTAGTAACAAAGGATTTGACAGAATTAGATGAAATTTTGAAACTATTGTAACAGAAATTTTATATTACCTTAATATAAGTTATTTTGTTTTTTGAAAAGAGAATAATGATTAGACCAATAGGATTAGAAAAATGTATTCATATATGTATTTAAAATACAAAATGCGTCAGAGTTATTTTATGTAACCATGAAACTAGAATCAAAGGACACAAATGATTTGAACAATGATGGTATTGAAAGACGTCATTTTATGGCAATTTATGGTGCTCTAGATACAAAAGTGTCCATTGACACTATTTGATACAATTGTAGGCTAAAGATTCTACGAAATGAAGATATTTTCCGTGGATATTTTCCCAAAATCGAACGAGAAATTGTTGAACTCGTAGATTTAAGTGATTATTTATGTATAATATGAGTGCCTTGGGAATTTTTCAGTGTGCTAAATCCATTTTTGCATTCAGAAATGGATTTTGAACAACAAAAAATAGTGATTCGTGTAAATTTATATCGTCGGATTCCGGCGAAAAAAAGCCATTTCATAGAACAACTAGTCAACACCATTTGATACATATTATCCTCAAATAATAATGCCACATATCGATATAACTAAAGTGAAATAAGCATTTAGATTGCATAAAAATGAAATGATAACATATAAAGTGTTGTACAAAAATAACACATTGTTCCATCAATTCCATTGAATATAGGCCATTGAAGACTCATTCCAACATTTTTTTTCTTTTTACTTTGTCTCTTAATCACAACATCATTTATTTTCTTTCAGTTGGGTTATTTGAAATAAGTCCATCTTTTGTTTCAAGTGTAGTATTGCTTTGTCCATGATCATTTCATTTACAATAAATGAAATGAAATGTTTTCGTAATAGAAAAATAATGCTAATATTATAATTAAGTTAAGATATATAAAAAATAGAAATATTGATCTTAAATACTTAATGTGGATTAGTACCATATAACTCGCTAGTAGATGGTTTATCAAAACTCACTAGTAGACGGAACAACATTTCGGTGTTTTAGTAGTAGTGTTTGATGAAGGGGATAGCAATGGTTCTTGAACTCTTTTTCCCTTATTACAGGATCTTCCATACCAATGTGATTCATTGTAGGCCTCTTTGCCATATTTTCTTATTGGCCTTGAACGAGGAAGAAATTTGCTATGCAAGCATGAACATAAAAAAGTAAAACTTGAAATTGCTTAAGGTATTAAATGGAAATCAAATGGATACCATTTATACATAAAAATGACTTACATATGGTTTTGTAGTTACTTTTCTTTTAGATTGTTTCACCCATTAGTTAAAAAAATGTTTCACTTGATGAGGGGTGACATTAGAGAAACGAGAGGCCAACTCTGTTGCGGTATCGACATCAATTGTAGTCAAACACTTTTCATATTCAAGGCAAAGTTGGCTTTTAATCATTGGAGGGACACATTTTATTTGTTTTTGTTTTTATAAGATACCTTATGATTTCATCACTAGTTTAAAAAAAATGTGCCCTCATCTCATTAACAAGACACATTTTATATGGTCAAATGTGTTTCAATAATCCATACCAATGCAATATCTTTGTTCTCTTTAATTGGTTTTCAAAACTTTCATTTCCATGTGTTTATGTTCCATTACTTCATTTTTTAAGCGACCCAGGGGATGAAGATGGCAAGCCTCAGTCATCTAAAGAGCATGTTCCCCATGAATATGCATGTAAGGACCCATCCTATCTCCTAAGCAAGAGGGGCACAACCAAAGCCACTCACTTGAAAGTTGTCCATTCCTACAATGAATGCTCCACATGTTGAGTAAAAATTAGAATCCACCTACTAAATACATGATTTAACTGCACTAATATTACACAAAAGATAATTGTACCTTTCCTATACATAGAGATATCACTTCTTACATACCCTTGCAATTTCAAAGTGTGGAATTCTATGTAATCCCCCCACGTTCTCATCAATGTTTTTTCCTATAGACCCTTGCAATTGCAAAGTGTGGAATTCTCTGTAAGCCCCTCACATTCTCACCAATGTTTTGTATTTTTCTTCATCTAGTAGATCTTCAATAACCTAAAATGTAAAGTCACTATTACTTAAAAAAAATTGAATACCAATAATAATTATATATGTTTAAAAATTTATTATACCTTCAAAATTACATCATGTCGGATTATGTCTGAATTTTCTCCATCAAATTGCCCATAGTTGAGATCCATGTACTTGTTGCTTTTATGATGAATCGATTCTCCATGCTTACATGCAACTCCATTTCTTTCCATCTCATCCCAAAGTTGAATGAACTTTGATTTATCAAACCCCTTAATTGGATTTTTCTTGTCAAACCCTTGTGTTATTCTCTCAAGCTCACGAAACATTTTCAAAACAATTTGAATTCCAACATGAAAAGCACAATATACCAAATTGGACATTAATTTAGGTGTCAACTATAACTTTCTTCAAGTTACATTTGTATATTAGCAAAACAATGAATTCAATTTTAAATGAACATTAAGAGGAAAATCATGTACCTTGGCATCATTTAACCAATCCATTGGATAGTTCTTAACAACAATCAATGAACTATCATGTAAAGATGGCTCTACATCTATGATGAAAATATCAATTTGGTCTAGCCATCCTTTACTTGAATCTAATGTAGGTCTAGTTCCTGAAATGTAAAATTACGTAAGAATTGACATATAATTACTAAAAACATAAAAATTGATACACTCATTTAATGAATAAAACTTACCAAAAGTAATTTTGAAGACATTGATTGCAATTTTGCAAGTGAACTGATTGTATCTTCTTCTTGAATAGAATGCTCTTTTGTAACCATGTGTTTATCTATTTTTGAGCATGTGCACCATGGACAAAAATTATTCCCCATCAGTGACACTTTCCATGACATATTAACTGACAAGTTGCAACAAGATCATGGCACTCAAACAATTTTCTATCACTCATAATTTATATTGTCATTCTGACAAAACATTTTTATTTGTTTCATTAAGTTCTCACTTTCTCGATCAACAACATGTGCCAAAACCTGCTTGTATTCCTCTCTTTTTTCCCATCCCATTTCTCATTGCTTATACAAGACATTAAACCATTATCCCGTAGAAGTTCAAGTAATATCTCACATACTTTCCCACCTCTATCATAATGGAGACAAGAATCAATACTAATCTTAAAATCCACATCTTCAACCATTTCACCAAATCTCTTCTTATAGGATTCGACCATATAGGAAACATATGCCCTTACCTCTTTGACCATAACTCTAAATGTAAAACCATCAATTGTTTCCCAACCCATATTCAATTTATCAGCTTCATTGCTCCATATTTTCATTTCCTCACAAATTGATGTTGCATTAACTACTTTAAATAAACCATGATTTTTAATGTACTTTAGACACTATAATGCATTATGAGTCATGCTTGATTCAATAAAAATTGAAGTCGTGTTCCTAGGAGTGAAGTTCTTACGAATATCTTCCAAAACCACTGAACGCATATTTTCAAGAACTCCATCTAAATGCTACATTATATTTTCAACTCTAGAACTTGCAACAAAATTTATACTTAAGTAGTTTCCAATTGCACCAATAATGTCACCTTCTTCTACACTTTCAATTGGTTTACTAGAGTACCAACTACCAAAATATCTCCATTTATGTTTTCTCTCTTTAACTCTTTGGTTAAACCATCCAGACCACTTCTTGAGATCTAATATGTTTTTTCTTGCACTATGAGCCACATCCCTTCTACCATGTGAAATGTCATCTTGTACATTAAAAGAACATAAATGACCATCTAGTTGTATAGGAGCTAGTAATTCTAAAGAAACACAAATATTTTGTTGGCCATGTTGATCAACAAGGATCAATGGAGATAGATAATCTATTGCTTTTCCCACTGATTGGGATGAACTTCTTCCTTGCTCCAAAATATGAATCTCTTCCATTTTTATAGTTAAAAATGTTCACAATATGAAACTCTTTAAATTTTTCACAGTTACAATTCTCTCCAAAAAAACCCAACCATAGAATTCATTATAACACCAAAATTTAGTTTCTTCTACTCTCTTATTTCTTGATGCTTGTTGCTAGTAATTAAGTGGTTGTGTGCCCTTCTTTCTTACTAGCTCTTGCCAATAATTGATTCAGTCACTTCCCTTATTTATCTCTACCTATTTGACAATGAAAATAAAAACCGTCTTTCTCTGGTTGTTTTTCCTAGTCGCTTGCTAGTTTAATCGATTTACCATGTGGATTTGAATGAAAAATGCTTGGAAAAAACATGGGTCATTTATTTAGCTCATCCTCTGTCTCCATCTTCCTTTTGTTCATCAATTTGGCAAGCAGGTTGTTTCTCTAACTCGTCCTCCATCTCCATCCACCTTTTGTTCATCAATTTGGCAAGAAAAATGGAAAAATGTAGGGTTCTTTCTCTAACTTGTCCTCCATCTCCAGTCACCTTTTCTTGATCAATTTGGAAAGTGGGTTCTTTCTCTAACTCGTCCTTTGTCTCCATTCACCTTTTGTTCATTGATTTGGAAGTAAATATGGGGAAAATGTAGGGTTATTTTTCTAACTCATCTTCCATCACCACTTGTCTCATATTTGCCTCTGATCTTGTGGGTGTTGTTTTTTCAAACCTCTGTAGAAAGTGGGAGTTAAACGTTTTAGATCATCCTATACTCTGATCCTTCTATTCATCGATTTAGCAAGTGAGAGTTAAACAATTGGGAAAAAATAATTGTGAGATTTACACACTCCCAAACTTGCCCTAATTTATGGAAAATACTATTTTAATACATGGATTTTTTTTAAATGAATGGTTTAACTCACTGTGGTTAGATTTTTATTTTTTTTCATTAAGTAAATAATTTTCTGTTAAATTAGTTTATCTAAAATAATATGAAGTATTAATATAAATATAATATTTTCACTTAAAAAGGAATATTCTTTGTAACTTTAAGATACAATTAAAGGTAAATAGAATGTTATGTCTTAATTTTATGCATGATGCTCCTACATTCCCTTGAGAATAAAACTTTCACATCATTTCATAACTCATACTACCTTATTTCTTTAAAAGTAGGTCATTTTCTCCTTTTAAGAACCCAATTCAATGATGGAGCCTTAAAGGGTGAGAGGCCCCTTCCTTCTAAAGACCTTGCTTGACTATTAAGTAGGTAGGTATTTTCTTGTCTTTGTTGAATGATTTATTGGTCATTTTAGATAAGGACCTTACCTAATTCTTAAATTCTTCCATTTACCTATTAAGGGATTTATATTTCTTCCCCTCAAATATTATTAAATTCTCCCATTTACCGCTTAAGGACCTAACTCAATCCTTAGATTATTTTCCTTCTCAAGACCTAAACTTAACTTCACCTTCCAATATTTTAATACCCCTCTTTATGAATTCAATTATTCTCTTCTGTATCTCTTCCTTTCCACTTGGCCAACCAATACTTGTATGTTCCAAGACTTGTTCTAAGAACATTCTCATTCAATATTTCATCAATTTATTTAGTATTCTTCCTAAATATTTGGTTGTTCCAATCAAATTCTATTAGTATATATATTGCATCATCTCCTTCTACTAATTTTTACTCATATGTATGTGACATATTGAATATTGGTGAAATATCAAACTCCTCAACTAATTCCAACCAAAATGGAATCTCACTAAACTTCCTTGTTATTCGACACAAGCCTATATTTTGCACAATCAATTTATTAAATGTGCCTTTGGAATAATATTCCTTCCTTAGATGTATCAGCACACCATCTTCAACTATTACATATTTATACCTTCTATGTACATCTATGCTATCCTTGTATTACTACTTCGCAACTTCATGATATTCTCTAATTGAACATACACTTCCTTTATAGACTCTGCAAATGTTTCAACATCATCATTCATTTTCATCTCCATAGAAAAATTTTAAATATCCAAAACCGTCATGGGTTAAATATATATACAATCTAAAACAATGAACTATTATATGCAACTTCATCCTACACAAAATTTAAACCCCAATGTCCTGGCATAATTCTATCTAAACACCTTAACAAATTTCCCAAACTTCTATTCAATAATTTTGTCCAGACATTTGTTTGTAGGTGATATGTTGAACTATACACTGTAAATTTATCCCTATATTCTTCCACAAATTCCTCTAAAAAACACTAAAGAACCTTGTATCTTAGCCTTATATATTGGGATTCAAAAACTCAAATAAACGGCTTCATTGAAAAAATTGTCCCCATAATAAGTCGCATCACTATCCTTCTTGCAACAAAGGAAACAAACCATATTCCAAAACTTGTCAATGATAGGAATAAACCATCAAACCCTACACCAAATTTAAATCCCAATGTCTTAGCATAATCCTATCTAAACATCTCAACAAATTTCCCAAACTTATATTAAATAATTTTGTAACTTCAAAAGTTACAAAATTCTTGGAAATCCTATCTAAGTTAAAGACTCAGATGGAAAGAGATGGGGGGTTAAATCCACCGGAAAAGGGAAAAGGGGGTGAGACTTAAGTCTTAGGGAATATTTTATAATATTTATGGGAAAGTGTATGTTGTGGATAATTATTTTATCCTAAGTTCCCAAGGGTATGGAATGAGTCACCAAGTGGCTTTAGATACTTCTAAAGGTGACAAGTGTCGAGTTTAAGGCATGCAATATATATTTCTATCTTTAGTGTATTTTGGGGGAAATTCATTTGAAGAGAATTCATTCTGGCGGAGAATTCATTCGAGGAATTATTTATGTTTCAGGCTCTCATGAGCATAAGGGGGTCAGAGGGTATGGAAAATATGATTATTACCTTATCTGCACAGAGAAGCTTGTAAGGGTTTTCTGTACTATAATATGAGCCCTTTTGTTGAAGAGGTGGGTTGTCAGGCCCGTGAGCAGTCTCTTTGGGTGAGAGATTTGATGTCGAAGAGGTGGGTTATCATGCCCATGATTAGTCTCTCTGGGTGAGATATTTGCTGAGAATTGTTCCCTGGTGCATTGGGCATTAGATGCATGGCTCGAAGACTTCCTATACATCCTATTGTTGGTAATCCTAGAAGAGAAGTGGGGTAGTCGAAGGACTATTGAGCATAGAAGGGGCACACTTCCTTGGGTGTGAAAAGTGTGTGGGGAATGAGAGATTGTAGGCTAGTTGCAGTAGCGGGCACCTTGAATTGAGAAAATTTGTTGAGTATCAAACCTTAGCTAGAAAATAGCTAGGAAGACCATCTGAGTTATGCGCGCAGTTGGTGAATTTCAAAAAATATAAGTGTTATTTATATGCTTGTGTTGTTTAATGTGTACTTATTTATCTATGTTTGACATGAGTTAATTCTTGTATGTTGTCGCATATAAGTAATTGTTGTTATTTTGTTTAATGTTTTTTTTGCATGTAAGTATGGTGCTTATAGCCTGTATTTGTATTTGTACATGAGTATGATAGATGTTTATAGTTTTCTTATAATTTAACCTTATGATTTTGGTATGAGCCTCTGGGCAATGTTTGATTGGTCGTGCGCACAAAGAATACTCTGTGTGCACCAGAGGCTGGATTCACTTGTGCACGTTGGGAAGCATTTTGCGTGCACAAGAAGAATAGATTCAGTGTGAGACGTTAGGAAGGTTGTGCACACAGTAGTGTTTCGTGATAGTGTAGTTGTTTGAGTTGCTTATGTTTCTTAAAGTCGTGTTAAAAGGAGAAAGTTTTGTACATTGTTATAAGTTATGTGGCATGACTCAAGCTTGGGTTGAATGCATTAGTTCAAGTTAAATTGTGTGGACTTGTGTTTAGAGTAGAATCTGTGCAGTGCTTTTTGGAATGGTATTGTTCAGTAGTAAGATGGACGTTATATTTTTGGTATCAGAGCATGTGATTAATGATGGTAACAAGAAACATTACAAGTTGGGTGAAATGGCCCAGCCTGGTTGGTTGGGTATGTTACAGATTGGTAATAGAGATATTGGTTCTACCCTAGATTTGTATGGGCTAGAGGTCAATAAGAAGCATTAGAGCTCTAGTTTCAAAATTGAGCCTGCATGGGTCGAGTTCTACTTAAGGAAAAATTTGAATTGGTAAGTAGTCGAATTTAGAATTTCAGCATGGCCATGGTGTGCATTAATTAAGAATGTGCAAATGTGTGTACTAAATATATGATATTGCAAGGTGTGGCACTGGAACTACGCAGTAAATATTGGTGCACAGGTGTGTGCACTAAAGGTTTGGGGATGCGCAGGAAAAATTTGTGGTTCATGCGCAATACATATATGCAATGTGTGTGTCAAATATTCACATCACGCTTTGGTGTGTGTGTAATACCAGTGTGCACATGGGTTTTGAAAGAAAGGATTTTGACAAGATGTTGCAGAGTTTTCATGAAGTTTTTTCATGAATTCATCTAACAAGTCTTGTTTCTTGCACATTTTACAGAATTATCAACGATTAAAGTAGGACAGAATCAACGTAGAAGGTCAAAAACATGGAAGATGCATAGAGGACTTACAATCCTGAAGATGAATTTGGGGATTTGTATGTAGGGTTGGGTGTTGATAGTACCAAATCCAAGGGGGAGTGCATGAACTTGGTAGAAACGATAAAGGGATTGCAAAAAGATGTCCAAAGCTATAAGAATGATAATGAAATGCTTATGAAAGCCAAGGAGCAACAAGATGAGTTCAATGTCAAGCTGACACAAAGCTTGGATAGAATAGAAAATAAAATGGATAAGGAGACGGAGTCAAGTAGGTCAAGAAGTCGCAAGTCTCATGATGAGAAGAGAATAGAAGAAAGAAGTGTTGTTAGGCATCGACCTCACTCGTCGAAGCATTCTTTTAGGAAATTGTGTAGTATCTCAAGCTTGACTCCTATCAGAAAACATAAGAGAAGGACTGGGGTGGTGTTGAGTAAAAGAAATGGAAGTTCTCCTCACAACATTTTTTCAAATCTTGTTTGGCTAAGACAAGATAGGTGGGATTATCACCCTAATTTATAGCCTTATTGCAAGTTCAATTAACCTTCAAGTTATTAACTTAAAGACCAACTGTTGTTTTTTTATCATTTATCAAATGCGAACTGAAATAAAGAAGCCTGATTTTTTTCAGATAATAATTTAAACAAGAAGAAAAATCACAAAATCCGATAGAAATAAGAAAGACCTAGAGAGTTTCAAAACCATCAATGTTTTTATTCATTCATTCTTTAATAACCAATACACTTCACATGCTTTCAAAGTATGGACCAGATGAAATTTTAGCAGCCTAAGGTAACACACACATAGGTCATTGGTGCCTTCAAATCAAACCAAGAATGATAAGCCAACATCCACATCTTGCACTCTGTTATGACTCTGCACAAGAATACTATTTAGCACTGAGAAATTAATCCATAAACCAAAATAAATCTGCATATTATCAAACATACAATCAACCTGGAAGCATATAAGAATTCAATGCTCCTTGGTCCTAGCTTGTTTTCACCTTCGATGGACCCTGCTATCACAAGAAGTGTCTTAGTTTAGAAATCAGAGATGAATGAAGTAGTAATGAAATCTCACATGGAAGTAAGAGCAGACCTTATCACAACAATGTGTTACCCCCTTTTCACTTTGTCCAGCTTACCTCCTTTTAATATCTCCAAGGTAGTAGAATTACTCAACCACTTTTAGTTAATTTATTAACTAACTATTAGTTAGTTAATAGGAGAGTTGTTAATTAAGTTAATAAATAATAATAATAATATGATAAGGGTATTAAATAAAACTAATAAGTGGGGACCCCCTAATTCTCTTTAATGAATAAATAAATCATTTCATCCTTGCATCTTTCACCTTGAATGCATGACATATCAATCTCACCATGTCATTATTATGTACAAAATTAAATAATCATAAGAGCCCCTTGTCACTACATGTGAAAATTATGCAATTTACCAAAATTTATCCATTTCATAATTCATCCAAACATGAAGCATGTAAAATATAAGGTTGTTCAAAACAATGCTAGCAAATACGAGCTGTCAAAATAAACATGAGCTGTCCAAAAATGATATGTTTTCCAAAATAAAGTGCAAACAAATCTATATATAGGTGACACCGAAATTATGAGAAACCATATTTACTGTGAGAGGATACCCCTCTCTTTCTATGACTACTCTCATCTTTTCCATTTTTTCCAATTGATGAATCTTCCTTGGCAGATTTTTGATCATTCTCTTGCATATGGGAAGTCACTAAATGAGAATATTCATGTGATGATTTTGACTTTGTTGCTACTACTTTCTCTTCCTTTAGGTTTTCTTCAAGCTCAGTGATTTTGGCCTTATGATGGCCATGTGAGGCTTGGGATTGAGGCTGCAAATTCCGATGTGGAGGAGGAGGTGGTGGCAGTGAACTAGTGGGCCAAGCATGAAAGGGAGGTTGTTGTAGGTTATCAATATTTGGCCATCCTTGTGAGTGTCTAAGAGGAGGATGCACAATATCTTGCAAGCCATCTCGTTCTGGCAAAGCTAAAGGATTGGAATTACAATTTGGAGTTGGCATGCAAATATTTGGGCATAGATTCTCAGGAATAGGAGGGGGTCTATAATCTTGTTGGCCAACCAAGTTGAGGAACCATGTTTGTAACAATTGATTAAACTCTTCTGAATCTACATCAAAATGTATAGAGAACCTTAATATTTTGTTTCTCCTTTTCTAGGGACCCAATCAACTGCCTCTACTATTACTCCTCCTGCTATGATTGTCCCTACTGAAAAAGCTCATTCTAACACACATTCACAAATATCAGAACCAGAGCACAACTAATCAATCCTCTAAAAAATTTCAAAATAATAATTTAGACCTAGCTCTGTATACATCACAATACATGTGCAAGCAATCAATATGCATTCCACATTCCAGAACTAGTAATTACTTAGAACATGGATTTATAGGGCTCTTGGGATTTCATGATCAGGATTTTAATTAGCAGTAAATGGTAAGTATGATCAATAATTTCAATATGAATTGTTCATTTACCATGACTAATTCCATCACATCAACATTTTTAATATGAGACGGAGCAGAGATCATGTTGGTTGTGGAGCTTGATTATCTTCCTGATGCATAGGTCCTTTGCTTTCATCCGTGTCTATACCCCATGAAGTATTTACACCCCAGAAGTATGTACACTCTTCCACGCGGGGGAGTGTAGAGGGGGGGTACCCCCTCTGCGGGGTCCATCCCCCCAGCTGGGGGGTCTGGGGGCAAGTGGGCCCCCAGCGGGGGTTCGGGGGCGAAGCCCCTGAAGCAAAAATTGCCTTATAAAAGTATATTGTAATTTCATTGTAAATCTGGACCGTTCATTATAAGGTCGCAGATCTAACGGTAGAGATTATGTTAGGGTTTTTTGCCCTAGAAGGCAACCCTCTTTTATGAGGGAAAT
>JASDQU010682493.1:27966-40580 GCA_032191745.1 Picea mariana | reverse complement strand
TCTCTTTCGCCTTCTACTTCTTCAATCTGAATATCATGTGGGTCATCTTCATCTGGTGCTTTCTCCTGTACATGATAACATGACATTAGTTCCGTGACTGTTTGTTTATTTTGTTGTTTCTCTTTTGTGATAAATTCTATTTTCAGTTCCTTGATGAATATTACTCCTCTGATTCATTTGAGAACTGCGTCTATGTTGGGGTTCTCATGCTCGAATGAGAAAGTGATTTTGAAGTTCTGTTGCAACGTCCTCCATGTTGTAGTTCCTTTGTGCAATTTCTTGTCTGTGCACCCATTTGCTGGTATTCCCTCTAAAGTTTGTATGAAGTGATGAGGCCATTCCTCTGGTGGTGTCATTTTCCATAGTGTTTTGCACTTTTCCAAGTGTTCCGCTAGTGCCTCTTGTCCTTGGTATTGCTATTGTTTGTTGTATTCTTGTTCTGCGTCGAACCTTATGTGTAGTAAGCGCTTACAGTGATACCATTTTGTGATGGTCTCTTTATGTGCACCCCACCATCTTGCAGGTGTGGCCTTGAGTGCTAAGTCAAGTGTAACAATTGTTGGTTCTCTAATACTTCAACCTTGTATTGTGTCAAGAATGTTTCCAAATCATTTAGCCCTTGGAAACTGGGTGGTTCTCTGATTTCTGTGCCTACCCATCTTACTGTGTGGTCTATTCTTTCACATCTTCATGTGGATACTCCGTGTATTCTCTGTTGTCGATTTTCTAACCCAGTATCTGAGTCTGTTGCACATGAAGTAATGCTCCACCAACTGATTACTTCGTCTGCAGTTGGGTTTACGTAATCCTCATCACGCACAGTTGTTTTTTACATCTGGACAATCTCCTCTAAGTCCAGGCAAGTGGGTTCTACGAACCTCTCCCCTTCCGATGGATCTATTGGTGCTATGACCTTGTATTCTCCAGATTCAAATGTCATTTTCCTGGTTTTCAAATTGATTATGGTTTTGTTTTCAAACACCCAATCCAGACCAAGTAGTGCCTAGTAAGGTGTTGTGTCTTCCACTATTTCAATGAATTCAAATTCTTCTTTAGTGCGCACTCCATCAAAATCTATTGTTAGTCCTTTTAGTCTACCTATTGGTAGGACTCTATGTTGGTTTGCTAGTTTTAATTGGACATTTGAGTATCCTAGTGTTGGCTCTCCCATGCATTGGCAGGTCTTCTTGGGTAGCACATTCACTTCAGATCCTAGGTCTAATATAATGTCTCCCATATTGAAATCCCCAATGTTAGCATTTACTCTAAATTCCCTACTTGTTCTTCTTCTTGTGTGTAAGTGATTGACAGTTTTTGGTTCTAGCTTCTCTTTCATCTCGTTGCTACATTTCTCTAGTATGTTTTGCAATATTTTCACAGATGAAGGATCACTTAATACTTTTACGCATGATTGAAAAAATCCTTTGATTGTACTTACTTTTCCTTTGGGTTTCATTTTGTTGGTATGGTCCAATGATGGTAGCATCTCATATTCTGGGGCTTCCTTGAATGGTTGCACAATTGGAGTCGACATTGTGTCCTCCTTCTAAAATTCTTGTCTAGCTTCCTTAAAAGTATCCTTTTTTTTGGCGCGTCGAACTTCTTTCGTGGTTCAGTGTTCTTATTTATCCATTGGTTTTGTGTTGGTTCATGTCGAACTGTGTCACCTCCTCTTTTAGTTCCTCCATGAGTGACCATATTGATGTTTCTTTCGTCACCCTTGGCTTTAGCTGAAATCCACTGGACATTATGATTGTTCTGGTTCCTCTTTTCCTGGATCTTTACTAGTAGTGTTGGACATTCCTCTATGTCATGGTCCGATGCGCGACAGTACATACAAGTTGTGGGTGGGAGTGGACATTATCATGCATAATGTCCCGGTTTTTGACAATTGTGACATGTGACTAGTCCTCTACCAGATCTGAAACCTCCTCTACCTCGTTCTCCTCAGTAGCCTGCTCGGTCACCTCTCGGTGTGTTATAATGTGGTGCCTGATTATACTGTGTGGTATTGTACTGGGGTTGTGCCGGGTTGTACTACGGTTGCACGTTATTGTATGGTTGTTGTGCAGTATTATACTGTTGTTGCATAATGTTGTATGGAGTTGGGGTTTGATTGAGCTGTGGTGCTTCTTGCCCAGTCATCATTTCGGCATGTACCCTATATGCATCTGATGTTATTTCCTGCATCAGCTCCATAGTTCTGCAATATTTGTCGTCGTGTTCTACTAACTTACAAGAGGTGCAATATGAATTGTTGGCCCTTGACCAAGTTTTGAGGAACACTTGGTCATATTTGACCATTTTTGGGACTTCGACAACTTGTTAAAGATGGAGCGCAACACGAAGCAAAAATTGTGGAAGCTAGACCTTTTTGGGTCCTTTTTGGGTTTTTGGGGATAATGTAATGGGAAAGGGATGTCGACCCGTGGGTTTACCCACGCTTAGGCCCACTTTTGTAATGTATAAATAGATGTCTAGGCGAAGTAAGTAAGGGGATAGTAGCCCATCCATGTGATGTAAGCTAAGTGCTAGTAGTGCTCTGTGCATGACTGTAGAAGGGTTACAGAACTAAGTGCAAGTTATTATAGAGATTATAGAAGGCTTTGTGCTACAACGCAAGGAAGAAGGATCTAGCGAGTTGCGCATATATTATGTCATGTGTGCAAAAGGGTTTTTGGTGACTCTGTGTTGTAACCTGATTAAATGAAGATAATAAAGAAGAAGACTTTGTGGACGTATCCCTAGGGTGGGGGTGAACCACGGTAAATCTGTGTGTTGTGCTCTGTGCCTCGACCTGATGTGTTTGTCTCTTCCTTTGCTAAGTGGTTTGATGTGTTTAGATAGATCTAGTTATGCTTTGTGCTTCTGAGATATGAATGAATGTTAGATCTAGTATGTTTAGTGCTTGATCTATTGAATTTAATCTATCTTGTTGTGGCTAAGTGTTGAATTATCTTAGATCCAATTACATACTACGATTCTTTGTGCTATCTGCGAAGTATCATAAGGGTTGAATATTGATGAATAATCTATGCTAGGTGATTACTAAGTGTTATAATCACATATATGTGTCCTAGCTAAGGTTGCAGACACCTGAGTCTTACAACCACCCCTTCCCCTACCTCAGGTGAGACTTCATCTGCTTCACAGGTGTTGCCGAAAGGGTCGGTAGTTAGGTTTTTGTTGGTGCGTTGTTGTAGCGTTGAACCCTGGGTCTGCCCCCATGGAAACAAATGGTTCCATTGTCAGGACCTGAAACTATGATTGCTAGGAACTGAGCAGAAGAAGCTTTGTGCAAAGATTCATCCTAAAATTGTGAAAGCTATGTGCGTGGATCTATGCCCTAGTGTGTAGTGATCCACTTGATCTAAAAATCTTTGTGTTGAAGAAGGAAGGACAGATCTAAAGGAAAGAAGTCAGATCTGCAAGAAAAGAGGTTGATACTGAAGAAAAGTAGGATATGTAAGATTTGTGCTTTGGTAGAGGTAAGAATAGTCAAAAGTTCTTAGATCTGGAAGCTTTGTGCCCTATAGAAGTAAGATAAGTGAATTTTTTTGTTTCTAGAGAATGGATTTAGGTATGCTTGATAGATTTTGTCATAGCTTTAAAACTAGAGAATTTTTAGATGAAAGAATATTTGATATGAATAGATCTAATAAGTATAATGATAGATATGTTATACCTATGCATAGAAAGAATTTTTGGACTAACCAATGGATGTAGGATCCTAGAAAGAAATTTTTGCAGGCTAGCCATTATGATCCTAGCGTGCAGTATAAGAAGAGTTGGGGATCATTGAAGAGAAAGAGAGTATTAACTCTTTGTTACAGTTGCAGAAGACCAGGACATCTTTCTAAGGAATGCCCTGGGAGAAACCCTAGTTGCCTTTGTTGTAAGGATATGGACCATGAAGTACTGGATTTCCCTAGAATGATTGTTAGACTTGAAAAGTTGAATATGGAGCAAGAAAACTCTGAAGGATATCAAGAGACTAAGATTATAGAAGAACCCCAGAAAGAATCAGAGATTATGTTACTGAAAATGAAAGAAACCCTGGATGAACATAAAGATGCTAGTTTGTCAGAGATCTTCAAAGAAAAGGAGAAAATTGAAGTAAGAATAGGAGACTTTGACATTGATTGTGCTCTGGATGAGGGAAAACAGATGAAAATTATGACAGAAAGTACCTGGGAAACCCTAGGAAGGCTTGCTATGGTTCCTTCACTAGGAAAAATAGGGTTGTTTAAAGGAAAAATGGTAACCCTGTGTGGCAAGATTACCCAGATAGCTATGAGTACCCATGGAGCTTCGACAGAGGAAGAATTAGAATTTATTAAATTTATTGAGGACCATGCCCCATTTCCAGCTTTGTTAGGAAATATCTAGATTGAAAAAGACTAGATCCAGAAAAAAGAAGAAAAGCAAGCCCTAGAACAGAAGAAGCAAGAACTCATGGAATTTATGACTAGAAGGATCGCCTACTTGATGGAAGAACAAGAGAACAAATATAAGCTATTAAACACCAAGGACTTGGATGTTGAAGCTATAAGAGCATTAGAGGAACCATAGAAGACCAAAATACCTAATCCATATAATAAAGGAGTATTACCCTTGGATCTGAAGAAAGAATCTCAACATCGCGAAGTGACTATGTCGAGAGAAGATAAGAATCAGAATGGAAAAAGGATGACCGAGATGAAGCTCACTGGGAAGAAGGCTAGGAAGCTAAGTAAGAAGAGAGCCAAGATCGAAAAATTATAGAATATTCTAGAGGAAACTTCGCAAAAGGAAAAATAACAGGAATTGAGCTTCGTCAGGATATCAGAACAACGACATACGACACTTCATCGTGGCGAAGCAATATAGTCGTTGGACCAATATACTCATTTGAATTCCACCCTGAACGGATAGAAAATCATTAAAGGATCACCACCATACCGTTGGCCCATGCCATAATGGATGGATCAACGTTCATGGAAGCTTCATACCCATTGCACACAGACCATTGATGAATTTCCTATTTAGCTCATCGCATCGTGCCCGAAGAACACTTTTTTCCAACTGAAAAATCGAAGCCCGCAGAAGTAGTGATTGTCTACAGTGATCATTGCAAGCAGATTGTTCATCCTAGTGCAGTATTTTGTGATCATCGTAACCCTGATTATTATTCCTGAGTGCGTATGTCCAACGAGCTCACCGCACTTGAGGAATCTGTCACAAAGGTCCTTCTCGATTTAATGACTAAGAGAGCCATGTCAGAAAGAAGAATGTCCACCAGAGTCCAAGAATAATTGACAGGAGTAGTGCAAGCCTCCCCATCGACTGCTTGAGTAGGAACATCTCGAGCCGGCACAGAAAGAAGAACTAAGCATAAGGACGACATAGCCAATGCGAAGTTAGTGCCATCCATCCTTCCAGCTTACATACCCCCCCTGAGTGGTGAAATTAATAGAGACAGTGTCCCTAGAGACTTTGAATACACCCTAGTCACTGCATATCTACCGAAAGGAGTACGCACCTACTGCACAGATCAAGACAAGGTTACAGCGTTGAATTTTTTTCACTTCAACCTGGGGGATTGTAAAGTTTACAGCATGCTCGCCTCGTATAAGTACTTAATGATAAATAAGGGAAATAATTTGAAGCTCATCCCTCAGCAATGGATGATGAACCTTGCCCAGTCTACTTAGCTCAACATTATGAAAATATCGCATTTCAACAAACACCAAGAGGTGAATGCTTGTGTAAAATTGTTGCTAGCAAGTTGCCATGGAAGATACTTGTGGTTAGATCGTCACATAATTGTTGATCCAGCGTTGATCAATAGGATCACTAGGCTTAGCATGCAAATCCTTGATCCCGATGAGTACTATCCTGGAAAGACCACAGACCATGCTCTTATGCAGAAGATCAAAGAAACCTATGGCAATGTTGAGAAAGGCGCGAGAGGCTACAAAGTAGCTTCTATTGAAAGTGGCGCAGTGCACCTCGCATGCCAACTGATCACAGGGAAGTTGGTACGCAAGAATCGACCAGCACAAGTATCTGGCTTTGTAGTTGACCTAGTAGGAAAGTGTGCCAAGGGACTATAGATGAACTAGGCAAAGTACCTGGTGAATCAATGAGATTGACTGTAGAGAAGCCCAGGATTAGGGGCATGAATTCCATTTTAGCTGGCTACTGATACTGATTGATTTTGTTGCATGGGAGATACCGGAAGGCGCAACCTCCCCGAACCTTAACCCCTTTGAGCCACTAGCCGCAAAGTTTACTACATTATGGTACTCAAATGACATGAGCAAGCAATGGAAATCGAATTCCATTTTCCACGCGTACTATAGCCAATTGAAAGCAGCCATAAGGAGTGAACCTTGCATAACCCCGAAAACTTTACAGAGATTCTGACCTCTAATAAAGTTCAACCTGGACCACCACTTTATCTACCTAACCCCACACATTGATGAGCACCAAGAACAACTTCAGTCCTATTATAAGCTGACAGAAGAAGACCTAGAAGAGATCACCAAGGAATGGTTGGTGGACCTCCTTGTTTCAGCACACCCCGTAGAAATGTATGACATTGACAGCCCTGGAACTACGCAGGATACACCTAGGTCCAATAAGACAAAGAAAGCAAAGACGACGAAGAAGACTGAAGAAGTCTAGGATGTTGGCAGCCTATATGTAAGGATGGCTTCCATTACATGAGTTGAAGAAGGTGATGATGAAGAAGTTACAGAAATTGAAAAATAGAAATTCAAAGTACCACAGCCTAGGGACAAAGAAGACTCATCGAAGAAATGGAAGGTATCACCTCTGAAATCTTCCTCCAGAAAGAAACCAAGAACCCCTGTAACCAATATGTGAACTACCCTCACATTGGATGACTTTGATTTCATTGTTTCAGGGGTTAATGATGCTTCAAAGGAAATCATAGAGAAGAAGGAAGTGAAGCAGGAACAAATGTATAGCCAAATTGAGATCGCGTTCCAAGGAGTACAGCAAGCACTCCAGTCTAGACAAGCAATCTCTACTGCACCTCTACCAGAAGGAACAATAGAAGTGGGAGATGAATCAATTCATCTTCGCAAGATTGTTGATACAGTCGAAGTACGCCTTCGACATGCTCGGGAAGAAAAAGTGCAGGCCACCTAGGCCCTAAATAAAGCACAGGTGTAAATTATTGAACAACGCCAAGCCATGCAATAAGAGAAGAATGCTCTCCAAGAAAAATTTGAAGAAGACAAAGCGAAGATCCAAAAAGAGGAAGAGCAACTGCTCACAAAGCATATAGGAATTGAAGAAGCAGTCAACAGAGCATTTCGCTCTGTGACCGGCTTAGAGCAGAAGGTTGAGGAGCCCATAGAGCGCCAAGTGATGAAGTTGGCTGAAGTTATTCAACAACTTCAACAAAGGGTCATGGAATTAGAGCTTCATACCATACCACAGAATCCACAAGAAATGTGCAACCAGCGAGAATTGAATGCTCAGAACACAGTCAAGAGGATTAAAACACTTGCTGCAGAATGTAAACAGCTAAGTAGTAGAAGCATGCAGATATATGAACAACTATTTGAAAACCCAGTTTTGAAGAAACTAGAGTCCCAACTCCAAGAAGCAAAGTAGCACGTAGATACAGTACAGGCACAGCTCAAGCTCTTGTCACCCATCGAGAGGATGAAGAGATCCCAGGAACAGTGCACTACCCAACAACTTGTTCTTACCATGCAGAATGGAGTGATGGAAGTCACCAAGAACCCCAGCCGAGCCAGGAGGTGGCCTACCTACTATTTGAAGAAATTGAAGGCCAAGGAACACTACTAGAACAATTAGTTGCTACAGTTGAGAAGCAACTAGAAGGACCTATTAGCGAAGTAGTTGTTCAAGAATTCGCTGAGCAAGAAGTAGTAGCACAGAGAGAAGTTGAAGTAGCTTGAGCCAAGCTCAAGACCTTTGAGGAAAAATTACCCAAGCCTGAGTGACTCGGGGCAAGTCACAGGTGAGTGTTGGGGGCCTGTTGGCCCTTGACCAAGTTTTGAGGAACACTTTGTCATATTTGACCATTTTTGGGACTTTGATAGCTTGTCAAAGATGGAGCACAATGCGAAGTAGAAATCATGGAAGCTAGACCCCTTTTTGGGTTTTGGGGGATAATGTAGTGGGAAAGGGATGTCGGCCGATGGGTTTACCCACACTTAGGACCACTTTTGTAATGTATAAATAGATGTCTAGGCGAATTTAGTAAGGGGATGGTAGCCTATCCATGTGATGTAAGCTAAGTGCTAGTAGTTCTCTGTGCATGACTGTAGAAGGGTTACAGAGCTAAGTGCAAGTTATTATAGAGATTATAGAAGGCTTTTTGCTACAACACAAGGAAGAAGGATCTAGCGAGCTACACAGATCCTATGTCCTGTGCGCAGAAGGGTTTTTGGTGACTCTGTGTTGTAACCTAATTAACTGAAGCTAATAAAGAAGAAGACTTTGTGGACGTAGCATGAGGGTGTGGGTGAACCATGGTAAATCTATGTGTTATGCTCTGTGCCTCGACCTGATGTGTTTGTCTCTTCCTTTGCTAAGTGCTTTGATGTGTTTAGATAGATCTATTTATGCTTTGTGCTTCTGAGATATGAATGAATGTTAGATTTGGTATGTTTAGTTCTTGATCTGCTGAATCTAATCTATCTTGTTGTGGCTAAGTGCTAAATTATCTTAGATCTAAGTACATACTGCGATTCTTTGTGCTATCTGTGAAGTATCATAAGGGTTGAATATTGATGAATAATCTATGCTAGGTGATTACTAAGTGTTATAATCACATATTTGTCTCCCCGCTAAGGTTGCAGACACTTGAGTCTTGCAACCACCCCTACCTCTACCTCAGGTGAGACTTCATCTGCTTCGCAGGTGTTACCGAAAGGGTCTGTAGTTAGGGTTTTGTTGGTGTGTTGTTGTAGCATTGAACCCTTGTTCTACCCCTATGCCAACATGAATTCTTCGGAACTGTCTAGTATTTTGCATCATTGTGTAGTGATAAGGGTCGTGACCTGATTTCTTGCATATTTCACACCATAACCCTCCCTGTGGTAGCGGATTTGACATACATGTTGCCATATACTGCACGAATGTTGGGCATTTGTTCTTGTGGTGTCCTTTTGTCCTGCATGCGCTGCACCAAACGGCTTCTCTTTTGTCCTTGTTCTTATTCTGGTTCAGTTGAAATGTTAGATTCTTCAAATCCTCCTTCAATTCCTCAATAGTTGGGTCTGTCTGCTAGTATTGGTTCTCTTCTAGTTGCAATGCTTTCTGTAGAGCCTATGCCTATGTTTCAAATTTATGTTGTCATAAGGGATATTTTAAGTGTGGGAGTAGTGAGTTGACAAACAGGTGTTGATGTTTCATCTCGGTCATAAGGTATTTTAGTTTTCCTTTTAGTCGCTTGAACCTCTAATCGATATCCCATACTGATTCTCCTAGTTTCTATCTTATTTCAATCATCTTGTTCATGTACTGATCCTCTGAGCTCGACTTTTGGAACTCATTAATCAATAATTTCTTAATGTCGGCTAGTGTCATTGTCATCCCAGGGGCATTGTTCGTGTCTAGACTCATGTACCAATCTAGTGTGCGGTCTCTTAGCGTAATCGCTAGCATCGTGAGTTTGGTATCTTCATGAGTGATTTTTTTTTGCCTCTCATATCTTTATACCAATGAATAAATGATTCTCAGGGTCTTATGTTGCTTCTCTTCGAAATTCTAGTAATTTGATAGTAGGATCGTGTCCTACCATTATGAATATTGAAATACTACCTCCTCAGTGCGGTGTAGATAGTTGACTACTATTGTCAGAACTGGCTCCTCCAGTTGTTGCTCCTAGTGTATATGTACTTCTTATTGTCGGACTTCCTCCAAACTTCGGTTTTCTAAAAGGTAGTGTTCTATTTGGTGTATTAGTCGCACATGGGTTCATGGGTTCCACACTGGCATTAATATGGATAGGATAGCTTCCTTCTTCTCCCATTCTTGGGCCTCTCATCTTCCTCTCATATGTTGCATGAAGGATTTCCTCAATCTTCTCCACAGCCTGGAGATCCTCTACCTCTTCCTCATTGCTTTCCAAGCCCTCCCTCACGGCTATGACTCTCTTCTTGCTATTCACCTTATATTGGTAGGGTACTCCGCTACGCATCATTCCTGATGACGCCAAGATCCACTTGAGTTGGTCATCATCCATCATGATCAAGTCCAAGGGTTCCTCCTCCTTCTTTCCTTTATCCTAACCTCCTTCCATTTATCCTCTCTCTGTCAGTGCTTCCCCCCTTCCCCCATGCATGCAAGGAAGTCTAGTTGTCTGATTCCATTGTCATTACACCTTTTTTATATAACAATATCTTAATATAAGTATACAAGGATTAAATGTACCTTCCTCAAGGTCCACGTAGAAATTATTGCTCTGTTGCGTTGTATGACTTCATTATGTCGACTGTAAATTCGGTGATGAAGCGTGCCATAATACTTTCAAGCCAAAAGTCTAATGCATGGGTGAATTTGTTGTTCACCTGCTATAATTGCTCAATCTGTACAAGGGTCCACTCTAGCTGTCGAAATCGGTTCGTTGTGTGGTTATCCTTCAACCTTAGTATCCACTCATGTAGTAGATGTGGAAAATCACAGAAAAGGGCTTGATGTAAATCAGTAAATATGTATTTATCCAGATATTTGTGAGGTGTGAGTCTAGGATTTCTATTGTCTTTATGGGAAAACTCTAGCTCTTTGGTTCTCAACCAACCTTCAATTTCTTCTTTCGTGGGGTTCCACGGTCTCAACATTCCCTTCTAATGAATCATTGGTCTTCTTGTTTCGCTCGTTCTTTTCTCGTGCAATCTATCTTATCTACTCAGTCCTCTCTTGTTCCTTCTAACATGGAAACAAAAACATTTGTTGGTTTAACTTCTATATTTTAATGTTTGAGTTATTGACCCAGGGTTCATGTCTTTCAGGTTTCCAACAAATCCTTTAAAACTATTGGCCCTCCTAGTAAACTAGAAGGCAACACAGTACACAGAATGTACTGCGCAGTCTCACCCGAGATATCTTTAAATGGGTCGTTGTAAGACTTAGGTGTTTACATCCTATGATTGAGTATGAGATAGGGGTTTATTAACCAGAGCCATGCACTCCAATATGTGAATGTAATCTACTTATTCCTCACCGTTGCATGTTCCCATTTCACAGTTTAATTCCCAGACAGCATAATCGTATTCCATAACAATATATTAACTCATTTATTAAGTATAGCAATGAACTATTGAAAGAAAGCAAATATATGCATGCATTCATCAAATTACATAGATATTATTGTGGTTCACCCCCTTCTGGGCTATGTCCACAAATATTGGGCTCTTTTATCTTTTATTATGGCAATTTTGCATCTCCAGCGTCGCGCGCTTGGAATTCTCTTTGATGGGTAAGATTTGTATGAGGTGAACTAGATCGCACCAGGCTCCACAACCTGCGATCTAATCCTTAGATCTTCCCCCTCACCTTCATTCTTATCTCAATAGCTTACAAAATTGGTCCATGACCACATTACATAATGCATCAACTCGCATATAGCTACGATAGATCATTACAAAAACTGAACTAATACAAAAGAGAATCAACCTCCCTATGATACCTATGTATCTCTATTTATATATATCAGGCTCTTCAGTTGTTCGCAATGTATTACCAAAACTCTAACCCTACCGATGTTAGGTCTTCCTCCCCTGCACGTGTGTTGTTCTTCTTCTAGCTGTCATTTTCCTTGTGCACGCTTTCTTGCATGCATGTGTGTTGTGTTACTTTCCAGTTGTTACTTCCATTTATGCACACTTTTTTTCTCATGATCATCCTTCTTTCCACTTCGACCTGGTGCCAACAATGCTACAATTGGAGGTAAAGGAAGAATAGTGTATCCTTTCAGGGTTTCCATCAATGCCAAAGAGGGAGATTGGTGGCATGTTTTACAGGAAGAGTGTGCTTATCATTGATGGCAAGAACAACAACAACGATGGAGAATAGGAAAATCATAAGCTCAGGAGGAGAAGAGAACAGTATGCAGATATCAAAGCTCGGAAGGAAAAGCATAAGCTCAGGGTGAGAAGCCTCAGCAGCCATTCGATCAAGAAATCGACCATGGTGATCGTCTAATATTACGGACATTGGACATATGAGTGATTGTGGGCTTGAGGATCATGATTGTTGGATCTACAAGCCAGATCAATGACGAGATGAATTTCGGAGAGAGAAAGAAGAATTAAACAACTCGCTAGTTCTAATCCCGTAATTGTTCTAGATCATAAGATCTCATAAACCCATATATCGACGATTGTGATTGATCTAACAAACGATTAGATTAAGTCATGACCTTCAGATGCATAATCGCCAGATCAACTGTAGGGATAGATTGCGGAGATCGAAAGGAGAATTAAATATCGTGCTATTTCCAATCTCGCAATTAGTCGGGACCGTAAGATCTTATAGCCTCAAAGATCAACGATTGTGGTTGACTCACTGTTGGGGCTCAGAAATGTCCTATTTTCATCCAACTTTCTCTTCATTATTCTTCACAT
>JASDQU010682492.1:24423-39558 GCA_032191745.1 Picea mariana | reverse complement strand
GTATTTTTCAATACACTAACTCTTGATAATTCACAGTTGTTAATATATCATCTAGTCATGGCAGGAAATATCTCTTAACAATCACCTCCTCCACCACCCCCACCAAGGGTTTTTAATAAAGCAGCTGCTATATATGCCCCTTTGAATTTGCCTAGAAATCTACACAATTTTCCTAACAATTATTTAAACTTATTTTCTAAACTTAATGGGGAAGATGAGATCACAGCCCTAGAACATTTATCATCCTTTGATTATTTCATAGTTAATCAAGGTTTTGAACAAGAAGATGTATATATGAGGATATGTGTTCAAACGTTTGAAGGTGAGGTGAGGACATGGTTTAAGGGGTTACCCCCTAATTCCACTGATTCTTGGGATGCACTAAAATCTATTTTCATTAGACAATGGGATGAGAAGAAAGATCATTTATACTTCTTGACTGAGTTTGGGAGTTTAAAAAAGAAACAAAATGAATTTGTCCCAGATTTTATCAAAATATTTAACAAACTTTATAATAATATCCATGCAGATGTCAAACCATCACAACTAGCTGCAAAAGTTACTTTTGTTGGCTCTTTTGACCCTGATTTTGCCTTGCTATTTAGGGAGAGAAGATCTAATGCTTTAACTGGTATGCAAAATGTCATTGTAGAAATTGAATCCAATATGATTGCTTCAAGAAAAGATAGAATTAGAAGTGAATCAAGGGAAAGAGAGAAAAGAAAACAAAAGGAACAATATGGTACATCATGAACTAATAAAAGTCAAGAGGATAAAATTGAAGAAATGTCCAGGATCATCAAAGATTTATCAAATAAATTGGCTAGAATGGAAACTGAGAGAAGAAGGCCCGATAATAGAAATCCAAAACAGTTTAGAAGACCTTTTGACCCTCCTCAAGTTTTGGAGAGAGAAAGGAGAAATGAAGATAACCCATACAAGCACCTATAAAAAATGAGAATTTAGTTGATAATCTTGTTGAGGAAGAATTTGAAGATATTGATGAAGAAATAAATATAATGGAAGGTGATCTTTCTTATGTACATCTTACTCAAGAAGAATATGAGAAATCCTTAAGTTTTAATTCATATTTTAATGAAGATGATAACAATAGTCACATTGATTCTTCATCATCTCAATATAGGATTTTCTCATATGCATTGCAAGATGAACTGCATAGAAAATATGACTTCGGACCTAGGACAAATGTAAATACAACCAAAACAAATAACCAAGGTCAAGGAGATAAAATTCAAAATAAAGATAAAGGAAAAGAAATCACAATTGTAAAATGAAAATCTGATCAACAAGCTATTAAGAAAACAGATGTAAAACATAAAGAAACTAAGAAAATTAGTAGTTCCTTCAATTTAGAAAATGAATTAAATAAGATCAGAATTCATATTCCTTTGTTGGAAATTGCAAAAAATCTTGTTTATCGAAAATAAGTGATGAAGCTTGATACATTAAATCTACAAAATGAAAGGCATAATGTGATGTTTGGTCCTCATATTGAGGAAAGAGGAGAGGCAGTAGCGCCTTTTTACATTTCTTTGACTGTTCATGAGCATCTTTTACACAATTGCATGTTAGATTCAGGGGCTTCTCACAATTTGATGCATAAAATAGTTATGGAGAAGCTTGGCCTACAGATCACAAGATCATATCATGACATATACTCCTTTGATGCAAGAAATATTAGGTGCTTAGGAATGATCAAAGACTTTGTAGTACATTTAGCCCAAATTCCTGTAAAAAGTGTTTTGATGGATATAGTTGTGGCAGATGTGTCTGTAAACTATGGTATGCTTTTATCTAGATCTTGGGCAAGTAAATTAGGTGGCTCATTAAAAATGGACATGGCATATGCTACAATCCCAATTTTTGGTGGATAAAACTTGAGACTTTATAGGGAAACCAAGCTAGATTACACAGTCAATGATCCCAATCATCCTAATAATTATCCTGTTTATTCACAGGATCAAGACTTGGGTTGTTTTATTTTATCTATAAATAGTGATATGAAAATTGTAAATACTCATTTGTGTGAAAATAAAGAGCTTAAGATGGAATGGGGAAATTTTATTTTGATGAAGCTTCCTCCTCGGAGGGTGTTGGAGAAGGTATACTCCTAATTTCACCTTATGGAAAATTCTTTCTATTTTCTTTTAGACTACAATTTGACACAGATTCCACCAATAATGTTTGTGAATATGAAGCTTTAGTGTTAGGTTTATAAGTTTCTAGAAAAATGGAAATTCCAAAGCTCATTGTTTATGGTGATGCAGAATTAATTGTTAAACAAATAAGGAAGGTTTATCAAGATAAACATCCTAGAATGAGATCCTATAGAAATTTTTCTTGGAATTTAATTGAAATTTTCTTTTTAGCCTTCAATATCATACAATACCAAGACATGAAAATCAACAAGTTGATTCTTTAGCAGTAGCAGAAATCACTTTCAGAACCCCTCAGGTCCCAAATCTAAAATATGAAGTGGAAATGAAATATAGACCTTCAATTCATGACAATGTTAAACATTGGTAGGTATTTGAAGATGATCAAGAAATTAAAAAAAAAAATTGGAAATGGTTGATGAATTTTTCTGCAACTCATATTGACCAGGAAGATGAAAAAGATAATGAGCAAATTAATCATAATTTTGATCCTAAGTTATGAAATGTTATTGTTAACCATAAAATTATGGTGTTAAAAAACAATCAAATTCCAAAAGGATTGGTGCCTCTCGAGAAGCTATTAGATAAAGATGATGTTGTTAAACCTATTATTCATGTTAAAACTAAAGAAGCGGAAGATTGTAACATTGGATCTGAACATGAACCAAGGAATATCAAGCTCTCAAAACTTCTACCTACTAATCAGAAGGTCGGGTATGTTGATTTGTTTAAAGAATTTATTGAAGTGCTTGCATGGTCATATGAATATCTAAATATTTATGACACTAGCATTATTCAACATAGAATTCCACTTAAACTAGGATCTAAACCATTCAGACAAAAAATAAGACAAGTGAATCATATTCTCTTCCCAATCATTGAAAAAGAACTAAAGAAATTGATAAATGCAAAAATCATAGTTATTCTTAGATATTTTTTCTGGGTTGCAAATTTGGTACCTGTTAGGAAAAGGAATGGTGAAATAAGACTATGTGTTGACTGTAGAAACCTTAATAGATCTTCATAAAAAATAATTATTATCTTCCTAAAATGGATCATGTATTGCAAAAAGTAGTGGGAGCTAATCGGATATTTATGATTGATGGTTTTTCTGGTTATAACTAGATTGTTGTACATGAGAAAGACAGGGATTTGACTACATTCACTACACCCTCGGGAAACTTTATGTATGAAAAAATCCCTTGGGATAATGAATGCAGGAGAAAAAATTCAGAGAGTGATGGATATAACATTTGTTGGAGAAAAGGACAAATTCATTGTGATTTATTTATTTGATATAACTATTTTCTCTAAATCAGATTATGATCACTTAAAACATCTTAGACAAACTTTTATTAAATACCAAAAATATGGTTTATCACTTAATCATAAAAAACCTCACTTTTCTATGCAGGAAGGTAAATTGCTTGGACATATTGTTTCAAAGGAAGGAGTTAAAATTGACTCTCAATGTGTTGAAGCAATTAAGGTCGTCAGCCTACAAAGAAATAAGAAAGGGATTCAATGTTTTCTTGTAAAAATAAATTTTCTAAGAAGATTCATTCCAAATTTTGTTGAAGTGGTAAAATATCTGACAGGCGTGCTTAAAAAGGATAATGAATTTAAATGGTCTTTAGAGACCATATATTCATTTGACCAGATCAAGAAATCCTTGCGAGAAACACCAATGTTGATAAGCCCATATTACTCAAAAGAATTCCTTATCTTTTCTTTTGTTTTTTATAACACAATTGATGCAGTCCTTTTACAAAGAAATGAAGAAAATCAAGAACAACCAATTACACTTTTTAGAAAGAGTTTAAGAGGATCATATCTCAAATACAATATAATTGAAAAACAATCTTATGCATTAGTTAAAGCTCTCAAGTCTTTTAGAGTTTATGTTCTTCATTCTAAAATAATTGCATATGTTCCTAGTAGCACAGTAAAATAAGTCTTGAATCAGCCTGATACTGGTGGGAAAAGAGGCAAATAGATAGAAAAAATTCAGGAGTATGACCTTGAAATAAAACCAACAAAGATGATTGAAGGTCAAGGTTTAGCAAAGCTTCTAGCTGAATCAAATTGCAAAGTTCTTTGAATAAATCAAGATATAGAAATATCATAGCAACCTTTAACAGAATTTGAGGAAACGGATTTGCAGCAGCCCCTAATAAAGGTTCAAGATAAGTTTTCTTTATCTCCCTGGTACAAAAATATTTTGTTTTATCTATGAACTCTTGAATGCCCACTTGATTTTAGTCAAGCTAAAGCGAGGTCACTCAAAATTCAAGAAATCAAGTATTGCATAATAGATGAAAAGTTTTACTAGAAATACCCTTTGGGATTCTTGTTAAATTGTGTTGCTGAAGAAAAGACTTAAGGAATCATAGATGAATTTCACAAAGGCATATGTGGAGAACACCACGCTTGGAGAGACACATCATACAAAATTTGAAAGATAAAATCATGTAAAGAAAGTCATATTTTTGTAAGTAAACAAAAGCTTCCTTCATTACCATTAGTACCAATAAAGGATGAAGCTCATTTTCATCAATGGGGCTTAGACTTCACGATCCAGGAGGATCTCCACACAAGGATTCATTACTTTGCACACCATGGAGAAGATCATTAAAATGATGATTGATGATAGGTGACAAAGTTTAAATGGAATATTTAATGTTTCATATTGTAAAAATGATTAATATTTTTTAGCATAATGTGCTCATGTATTTTTCATTTAATTTGTAAAAAGGAAATTAAAATTAAGTGAGAAAATCCAACTCATAGATTATTTTCCTAGTTTTAGGGGGAAATTAGTTTTGTGTGAGAATCCACCTCATAAATAAGTTTCCTAAATTTAAGAGGAAATTGGGAGCCTCATGAGTTGGTTTGGGATTCTTCCTCATTTTATCACAAGTGGTTTCCTAGTCTCAAAGGGAAGTTAAGGTTGGTTGATATGCTTTCTCATTTTTGTCCTTAAGTTGTTATTAGATCCTAAAATTGTGGATCTTCTCTCCTTGAATTATGGAGAGAGGGAAACTATATAAATTCATTATGTAAGCATTGTAAAAGGATAAGGCTACTAGAGGCCCCTTGGAGAGAGAGGAAGCGTCGCATTAAGAGGAATGTAGTCCTTCTGGTGTCTAAATAAATGTCACTTATGTGAGCCTTAAGTTGTTTTTGTACAAGAAAAGGATGCTCTGGGATTTCTGCCCTGTAAGGAGCATGTGCCACATTTTGTGAGAAGATTTCAGCCATGATAAAGGAAGAATAATAAAGCAATTTGTATTCCAAGTAGATCTGAAGACATCGCCAGAAGGTTCTGGTGAACTCCGTTAACACATGGGTGTAAAATTATATATGTGAGTTTTTTATTGCATTCTCGCTTGATTAAGTAGAGATTTAATTACACATATGCACATAATTATGACAATTTTTCTCACGTTCACATGCATTGCTTAAATGTTATCTACTCATGTTCACATGCAATTAATCATCAATAAAAGGTCCTTATGGTAGAATTTTTGTAGAGAAAGATCTCACATAAATTATTGGATCAAGTGGTATCAGAGGTTATTTGACCATTTTTTCAAATTGTGAATATCATTATGGGCAAGGAAAATAAGCAAGCATGGCTTCGTGAGCTTGAAGAAATCAACTAGACCATTCAAGCAGAGAATGTCGAATCGAGGAGGTTGCTTCAAGAATCTAAAGAAGAAAAGAGCAAACTACAACTGAAGCTATAATATATGGAGGAGCAAGTTGGGGAATGCTCCACTACATGAGAAGCGGAAATCCCCTCCAAGACTAGAAAAACTTATGGTCATGGCAGGTATATCAGTTATGGTTCTTGTTATGAAAATATTGATACTTGCACATATTGTCAGATAATAGAGGATGTTCTCCAGACACCAGGGAACCAAGGTGGTTTCCTAGAAGCCTCATCTATAGCTTCATCCAACCAGGAGGAGAAGTTGGTCAAACTCAAGGAAGAATACCAAGTGTCACAAACAGGAATGGAGGTAAAGAATTCTCCATGTTCAATTCTTTCCCTTATTAATGATGATGCCTCTTTTGGATTTTTTGAAAGGTGCACCAAGGACATTAGCTTGAAGTTGTTAAGGAATATGGGGTATAAAGGAGGAGGTCTTGGTATTAATGGCCAAGAAATTATCCAACCACTAGAGGTTGAAGGAAGATGACATGGACAACACCCTCTGCCTCAGCAAAGGCCTCTGCGCTGACCTCCCGGTCTTTAAGGATCGTTCAAAGTTAACCCTCGAGCCGGAGTGGCTCCTTCGATTCTCCCCTGGAATCTTTATTCGAATTTGACCCACAGGTCTTTTTCGGCACCTTACAACCTTTAGGCCCAGTTCTTTCTTTGTTCCCAACAGAAAGTCACAATCGGGTTTTGGGGTTTTCCAATCCCCGATGTCACAAATCCCAGCTTCCTCGAATTCTCGATCTCTGATATCCCTATGTGCTCCCTTTTTTCTTTAGGCCCTCCTAGCTATGCCCCTAGTCCATACGGCCTCCCATTATATGACCACAGCCATAATTTTTATCGGGATTTGGGGTTTCGAAGGTTGAAATGTATCAAACCTCTTATCCACGGAATCCTCGATTTCCCGATTAATGACTCTTCCTTTCGAGCAATTTTCCGAAAGCTTCGATCTCGGCCACGCGTCCTCAAGAATGGACGGTCTTCGCCACTTCGGGGTTTTCACCGTGGAAATTTCCGATGCCTCATTATGACGAGATGACGTCAACTGGGTCCCACACGGAGCTTTCCTCTTTTTGAAAAATTGGACTTCGCGATTCTGAAATGCAAGGAGTTCCTGTCTTCAGGATCCATGAAACACTGATCCTCGACTTTCTTTGAATTTTTGACACACGTCCCGGATGGATGAACGGTTCATATTGCTCCCAGGATTTTCACTATGAAAATTCCCGAACATTCGTCCTCGTGACTCTCGATTTCACGAATGTTGAAATCTCGATGGCTACTCTCTCGTCGAAATTTTCCTCCTCCTGTTCACAGAACCTAAACCTTGTGCAACTCCCGGCCAATCTAACGACTGACGGGTATTTGACTGAGATCTGACGGTCCTCAATCCCCTGATATTTTAACCCTCGACACTTTTGCCGTAATCTCCCTACTCCTCGGTGATATCTAAAGGCTCACGGGAGTTTTCGAATTCTCCTCGGAGAATTCTGACTGTCCATCTTTCCCGATGATTTATGTGAAATGACTAAGTGTTCCTCCACGGAACTCGTCCACTTGCACGCAATCTTGCGACGCTTCTTGAGCGCTCCACGGCACAAGATTCCTGTGCTTCTCCTCGGCGAATTACTCGAAGTTCCTATACCTCTTGAGCTTTCCCAACTCTAAATCTTTCAGAACACTTTGCCCACACTCCTTGTGGCAGACATTCAACCACCTCCAAGGGTTGAATCCTTTCAACTCTGCGCACCCCTGCAGTAGCAGTCCCTTGATGTCTTACTCAAGTTCACAACCATGATCTTAGCTTGGCCTACGCACTCCTTGCATGGCACCTGTTCCCAACTGTACTCAAGAATGAATCGAGAACAAAAGTTACTCTATCTAAACCCTCTGCCAACGCACTCCTTGCGGACACTTTGTCTGCACTCCTTGTAGGAATCCTTTGGCTCAGATAGAGAAACAATTGAAACTCATTCCTTCTTCCTTTTATACTTCAAACTCAAACATGAAATCATATACACAACATATAAAGCAAATGTATAAAAGGAAGCAAACAATCATGAGCATAACATCAATACACAGAGAACAACACAAACCATGAATTTGAACCAATTCTTTTTATTAATTCAAATGTCTGTACATGGGTGTTCTTACACAGCTCTCTACATGCTCTTGCTCTTCCTTCTTCTGAATAATCTTACAATGCACAATGAGGGTGTCTATATCATGTTTCCCTCTTGTGCTCTCAAACTATCTAATCTAGGATTAAATTTTATCTACCTGCATTAACTACTTTAAATGCCTCTTACCTACTAAGGACGAGGGCTAAAGGCTCAAGGTCCAATTACATTATACAAGTGCGCATCATCTTAATGACTTCATTTAAGATTGCGCAACAACTTCCAAGGTGATTTCAAAATTTGTGTTGGCTTGTCCAACTATCTCTCGCTTCTGCGCTGGCTCGCTTGACGTGGGATATGCTCCTGCATCAGAAGACCTCAATATGTAGGATTGGTGTATGGTGAAAGAGAATGATGAAAAGCAATAGAAGCATAATATTCTTCAAGCAAAGAGATGACATCATCACCAACACCATTTAAGAAAAATGATGGCACATCACTTTCTGAAAGTGATAAATCTAGCACAAGATTTCGAAGGAAATTAATGTCTCCTCGAAAATCTTGGGACAGCAAGAATGTTGCAAGGTGCTAGAAGAGAAAAGATCTTTACAGTGAAAGTGAGAGAGACATGAAGTCACACAAATATTACACTCACTACAAAATGAGTGGTCACTGGAGTAGGAAATGTTGGAAGCTTCACCCCGAGCTTCGTGGCACACCAAGCAAGAAGCTCGTACTAGAGTCTATTCAGTTGGAGGCTAGATCCTCCAAAGTTGAAAAAAAATGACCAAAAATCAAAGTGACTAGAATTCGACAAAAATAGGACCAAGTCAAAGAGCTCGACGAGAGCTTTCCAAAGACGCAAATGGCACCTCAAACGGAATCTGGGTGCAAAAGTTATGGCCATCTGAAATTTTCAGCAAAAAAACAAATCTGGCAAAATCCATATAGTGTTGATGTCAGCGTAACATCAGCATGCTAACGTGGTAGCACCACAGGCTTCCACATGTAAAGAAGATTTCGCATTTTCAGGGTATAGTTGGATGAGTAGGAAAGTGCCACATGTCATTGTACGGATGATGTGGAAGTACAAACGTGACATGGTGTTGACACAGCAGATGATGTGGCATATTGACTGGGTGTTGACGTCTCCGTACGAATGCTAATGTTGCAGCACCATAGGTTGCCACATGTCACCCAAAAATGGTCATTTTGACTACCACATGGCACCCCAGGAGGTGACACGTGGCACCACCTAGAGGCCACCACATGGCCCACTTGAAACAAGACACATGGCACCATTAAGAGGCAGACACAGAGTAGTCTACGTGGCAGTGATGCCAATGAATGATTGGGCACAAGGCAGCCAATCCGGAGGTGCCACATGGCCCAATCAAGGGGCACCACGTGGCAGCCTGAGTTTTCCCAATGTGGGCTAGGGTCCGAAAAATTCAAATTTAAATAAAGGTCAGCCATTGGACCAGTCGACGGCCAACCAAACCAACAAACGGGCAGTTAATGGCAAAGTACGAGTCGACCGGTTGACGCCGAATTCGACAACCAAACCCCAATTTTGGCGGCAATCAATTAAAAGGAGGAAGTTTTAAACGACGGATGAATATAGCATATGGTTTTACCATATGCTAAAATATTTGACCCACAATATATACATATAACCATTGTATACCATTTGGGGAGGTTGTGGGGTTTGACCTCAGACCTCCCCCTAACCATTTTCTAATGTTACCTCCACCAACCAATGGGTCAACAGCCATGTTGGTATGTTCGTCGTCCGATTACTTATTTAAACCCATGTAATTTCCATCCGACGGGAGGTTCGGCACACGCCCAAGTGTGGGCCTATTTTTCGATGCATCCAACATTTATTGCAGAGTATGGCCTCTGAGTGGCACAAAAAATGAGGTAGAGGCGCCTGGAATTGACAGTGATGGAATTTGACAAAATTATAATCATTTTTATCGCCATGAATCCATTGGTGCAGTCAGAATTTGGATCTGAGCAATGGAGTTTCAGGGCTTATGACAGAAGCCCATGTTTGTCATTAATGTTATGGCACGATTTACAAGGCAGAGTTGCATCTTTCAGCACAAGGTCATGTTTACAATCAAAAGTTGTAGAATGATGAGACAAACCTGTTGGTGCTATGTATTCTAAGATTTGATTAGTTGATTGAGTGCCTCGACACGAAAACCAATATACATTTTATGCATTTATGGTTTTTTCCTCTTTTTGGAAATTGCAAAAGGATGAGTGTATGTTGCAGATTCTGGTGATCTTTGAGTGTTGCAACAAGGCAGCAAGATCTAAATTATTGCAGAAAGTTCATTGTTTGAGCCTTGCATGCAAATCGAGACTGTGCGGTAAGAAGCCATTTTGACACTTCAACAGAAAGTAGTCATGTTTACAGCCAAAAGTCTCATAATTGCAAGACGAGTGTGATGATGATGAAATTTTCCCTATTTATTATGTTGCACATGTGTGTAATGGGAGGTTTTTTAAAACCATAGAGTTACCACTATTGCACATTTAGGGGTTATTTGTCTTAATGTTAATTATGTAAAAGGTTTTAATTAACCAATCTTAAAGTGATGATGAGGGTGAGAGGCATTTTGCTTTATGCCTAAACCTTGTAATCCCTATTGGCAACATTGTAATGGGCCTTGTAGCCACTGTTGAGTGAGAGGCATTGTTTTTCCTATGCTTGTTTTAGCAACATTGTAATGGGTATTATAGCCACTATTGAATGAGAGGAATTGTTTTGCCTAGGCTTGTTTTGACAACATTGTAATAGGTCTTATAGCCACTATTGAGTGAGAGGCATTATTGTTCCTAAGGCTTGTCTTGAAAATCATTGTAAACTTGTCCATGAGAGTTTTATAAGCTCTTGGAAAGTATGGTACAACTTTGAAAAGTTGTAATCCATGTATTTTCATCTACAGATTTGCATTGATGCAAGTGTTGGCATCAACATCCTCATTCTGAAGTACAAAGGTGAAAGAGAATAAGGGTGCGGCCTTTCAGAGACATTTGTTATGCAGATCAAGGAATCAGCTACAGATTTGTATTGATGCAGGTGTCGGAATTGACATCCTCATTATGAGGTACAAAGGTGAAGGAAAAGAAGGGTGCGGCCTATCAAAGACATTTTTTATGCAAAACAAGGAATTAGCTACAAATTTGAATTGATGCAAGTTTCGGCATTGACATCCTCATTCTGAGGTACAAAGGTGAAGGAGAAGAAGGGTGTGGCATGTTAGAGACATTTGTTATGCAGATCGAGCAGTGGGGAAGTGCATCTTGGAGTGTAAAACTCTTCCTGGAAGCCAGTGGCGGAGATTCAAGTTACAGTTTCTCTCTATACTTTTGGACGACCAGAAGTGTTTTTTGTGAGGAGGTATGATCCAGGAGGATCTCCACACAAGGATTCATTACTTTTCACACCATGGAGAAGATCATTAAAACGATGATTGATTATAGGTGACAAAGTTTAAAAGGAATATTTAATGTTTCATATTGTAAAAATGATTAATATTTTTTAGCATAATGTGCTCATGTATTTTTCATTTAATTTGTAAAAATAAAATTTAAATTAAGTGAGAAAATCCAAATCACAAATTAGTTTCCTTGTTTTAAGGGGAAATTGGTTTTGTCTTAGAATCCACCTCACAAATTAGTTTCCTAAATTTAAGAGGAAGTTGGGAGTCTCATGAGTTTGTTTGGGATTCTTCCTCAATTTATCACAAGTGGTTTGTTAGTCTCAAGGGGAAGTTAAGGTTGGTTGAGATGATTTCTCGTTTTTGTCCTTGAGTTGTTATTAGATCCTAAAATTGTGGATCTTGTCTCCTTGAATTATGGAGAGAGGGAAACTATATAAATTCCTTATGTAAGCATTGTAAAAGGAGAAGGCCACTAGAGGCCCCTTGAGGCCCCTTGGAGAGAGAGGGAGTGTTACATTGAGAGGAATGTAATCCTTCTGGTTTCTAAAGAAATGTCATTTATGTGAGAGCTTTAAGTTCTCTTTGTGCAAGAAAAGGTTGCTCTAGGATTTTCGCCATGTACGGAGCATGTGCCACATTGTGTGAGAAGATTTCAGCCCTGTTAAAGGAGGGATAATAAAGTGATTTGTATTCCAAGAGGATCTAGAGACATAGCCAGAAGGTTATGGTGAACTCCGTTAACACATGGGTGTCAAATTATATGTGTGAGTTTTTATTGCATTCTCGCTTGATTAAGTAGAGATTTAATTACACATATGCACATAACTATGACAATTTTTCTCGCGTTCATATGCATTGCTTAGAAGTTATGTATTCATGTTCACATGCAATTAATCGTCAGTAAAAGTTCCTCATGGTATATTTTTTGTAGAGAAATATCTCACAAAAATTCCCAGATCACTTCATAGGTAAGATTCATCATGCTTCTAGTGCACAACATAAGTGGATCTTAACTGCAACAGATTATTTTTCAAAATGGGTGGAAGCAATTCCTACAACGTTTGCTACATTTGTAGTTGCGATCAAATTCCTTGAAGAAAATATCCTTGTTAGGTTTGGATGCCCTAGGAAAATTATAATTGATAATGCTCAATATTTTAAGTCCCTTGCAATGATAGATTTTTGTCAAAAATATAATATTATTCTTGGACATTCTACTACTTATTACCCACAATGTAATGGATTAGCAGAGTCATCCAAGAAGAGTTTGATGAGAGTCGTAAAGAAAGTGTTAACTGGTAACAAAAGGGCTTGGCATTCTCACTTAAAATTCACTCTAGGTCAACAAAATCAACACTAAAATATCCACATCTATCTCTCCTTTTCAATTAATTTATGGCATAGATGTTGTACTTCCTATTAATCTTGCCTTATCTATGATGAAATTACTACACGATAGTGAAGAAGAGCCTAATGACATTACCAGGAAAATGAACTAGTTGATCAAAGTGCAACAAACCAAAGAGAAAGTCAATGAAAATTTTCAAGAATATCAAGACAAAATGAAATCCATTTTTGATAGGAGAGAAAAACAAAGAAATTTTATTCCTGGTAACTTAGTATTGAAATAGGATAGCATGAGATAAGATCCTTGCAATCATGGAAAGTTCGATCATTTGTGGCTTTGACCTTACAAGATTGTTGCAGTTGAAGGAAACAGTTCATTCTCCCTTCAAAATCTAGAAGGAGATTTGTCAGAATTGCTTGTGAATGGGCGGTTCTTGAAACATTTCATTCAATTCTAAAGTTTTTTTTCTCATTCATTGTATATAACTAGTTTTCTTTAGTATTTATTTTAGATTTTTTATAGCTTTAGAAGGATTTCTAATTAAATAGTTTGAAATAAGTTTTGGTCTAAACTATGATTTGTCAAGATTCACCAATCCTTGAGGATGACCGAAATAAACAAAACTAGAGCATCCTTTCTTAGATAGTTTTTTCACCCTTTTTATTTGATTTATTATAGGAGATTACATCACATAATAAACCATCTCTTTAAAACAGATAATTCCTTATCTTCTCAAACTTCAAAATCTTAATAGAAATACTTCTCCAACTACTAATGAAGATTTTGACATGTTATTATAAAACCATAAAGAATAACATTTTAACTTATTTTCTCATCAAAAGTTGAAAAGGCATGTTTTGGGTAATTATTTCTAAGTAGAGACTCAAGTGTCAAACTTATAGCTAGTTGATTTACTCAAGACAAGTACTAAATGGTATATTTTGGAAAGATAGAGTTAGAAATGAGGGGATGAAAAATTTTATGAGTATACTTTATCACTCAGGTATTTCTCACTCATCCTTGATGAACATACATCATCCCTTATATGTGAAAACATATTGATTTCCCCCATCTATTATAAACTATCAAAGCAATTAAAGAGATGGTGAAAGGAAATTCAAGTGGGAAATGTAGGTATCTTCACCGGGGCTATGGATGCTCACTTGAAGTAAAGCAAGGCCTGTGATGTTGGGTGAGTACATGATAGGCTATGGATGTTTTTTGGAAGTGTAGCAACACTATGAGGTTGAGAAAGAATACCAATGAGTATCTTTATTTCAATACTCCATTAAATTAGTTCCCTCAAGATTAACTCAATTCTAACCTCAATAATTACCTTTGAAATCTTAAAACCCTTGAGTTACAAAGCACTAGTTATAAATTTGACTCACTAGCTAAAACATATGATTGTATACCCTAAACAATTCCAGAGTAAAGTTGGATGAGTAAAAAACTTTTTATCATTTTCTGGTCTCATTCTATATAAACATGTTAAATTCTAAAATATGGTAGTGATTTAGTCCCGTCAATTACATATTAACTACATAAATTTGAAGAAAAGGTTTTATGGATTGTTTTCAAGAGAAATTTACTAATAATAAAGATTCCATAGCCCAATAAAAGGCACATGGTCTGTAGTTCTTTTGTGCCGCGCAGGGAGACACAATCCCCAGTTGGAGCCAAATGTTGTAACAAAATCTAATTTTTTGTTAAAATTTAGAAATAAAGTTGGAATGTATAATGAAATTAGGGTTTATTAAAGTTTTAAGGTTTTTATACTTTGTAAACAATATTTGAATAAATTTAGAGCTAGCTTAGTTTATATATATATATATATATATATATATATCGTAGAAGTTTGATTTGCTTTAGCTTTGTAAGGTTTGTGTGTTGTTTAGATTAGTTTTTATTCAAATTTTTATTATTTTAGTGTCAAGTTTTGTTAATAAAGTGTTATTATTTTAGAAACTTTAATAATAAATTAATTTTATATAGTTGTTATATATCTTTATATTAATAAAGTGCATGTTTCTTTGTAGAAATGATTGTGCACCCGATGTTTCATATCAATGGTCCACAATCAATCCCCCCCTTGTGTGCTCGACAGTTTGATTTGCTTTATCTTTGTAAGGTTTGTGTGCTGTTTAGATTAGTTTTTATTCAAATTTTTATTATTTTAGTGTCAAGTTTTGTTAATAAAGTGTTATTATTTTAGAAACTTTAATAATAAATTAATTTTATATAGTTGTTATATATCTTTATATTAATAAAGTGCATGTTTCTTTGTAGAAATGATTGTGCACCC
>JASDQU010682492.1:0-12846 GCA_032191745.1 Picea mariana | reverse complement strand
TATATATATATATATATATATATATATATATATATATATATATATATGGAAGAATGTCTTCCCGATGTTGTTCAAATATCAACACTCCCTCTCAACAAGGGAGGCATTCTTCATCATACCAAATATTGTCTATGAAGTATACAAACTTCACTCTAGACTCATCGTATATCCATAGTATAATATGACTTCACAGCCAATGCATCCCAGGCTTGTGGGTAGCTCTCAAATAGATTCAACATGTCACAATGACATCCACTACCTCGCAATACATTTGTACCTCATCATGTGCACCCATGTGACTTCACATCCAATGCATCTTAGGTCTGTGGGTAGCTCTCAAATAGCTGCAACATGTCCCCAGGACATCCACTACCCCACAATGCATTTGTACCTTGTCACGTGCACCCCTCTGATCTCAGAATAATTGCATCCAATGTCTATGGGTAGCTCTTAAATAGCTACAACATGTCCCCCGGACATCCACTACCCTGCAATGCATCTATACCTCGTCACTCTCTCTGAAGAGAGACCACGCCAAGCTATCTCTCTTATTTTCCCGAGCCCTCCTGTGAGGGAGTTAGGTCCAGTCCCGCTCTAATACCATGTTGGTTTTTCAAAAGAGATGATATTGTATATGAATATATTATTACAATGATGAGTGTTCCATATATATAGAACATATGGTAACCATCCATGAAAGGATCTGTCCCTTGGATAATAAATAACTACATATTTATTATATATATATATATATATATATATATATATATATATGGAAGAATGTCTTCTCGATGTTGTTCAAACATCAACACAGATACATATTCTAAATAATTTCTTCTAATTGAGAAGTAAAATAATATTTATCAAAAGATACATTATTTTACTATCATTATTGCTCTTCTTAATTCTTCTCTCATCTCTTAAAAGATTTAATTGATTGAAATATTGAAATGATTCCCTCAAAATCTTATTGTTAAAGTATTGAAGATTAGAAATTAAGGCCTAAAGTGAATTAGTAAAACATATTTCTTTAGGACAGATCAACTTAAGCAAAAAAATCAATCAAATTTAATGGATGCCTTGGCATAGTTTCCTAGCCAGAAACATCTCAAGGGTTACAACAATGTATATATTTTAATTAATTGTTATTTTTTATAAATTTTCAATTAATCATCTCAAAATTAAATATTTTTTATAATAATATTTTTTTTATTGTGTGTTGATATAATAATTGTAATAATGTGTTATCCAAAGAACTACACCTTTGTTATTTGTAACAATCTAAATAGTCCATATATCAATTAATCAGCAATGGAACATTTTACAACGTCATTCGACAATGCAATAAAATATGAACCCCATTTTATTATATATGAATAAGAGACTCGTCGTCATACAAAATGGGACAACATAAAGGTCCACAATAATCAAAATGAAACCAATATGTAATTGTTACACTTATTGGTAACATTTCTCATGCAATTGGGACTTTATGTCGAGTATATTAAACAAAATCCATGATTTTCATAAACAAATATTCCAAAACACACAACTTGCAACAGTTCATTCAATTATATTGATTGTCATTCATCACTTGAACTATTGTCATTTCTCGAGTTGTGTGCATGCCTCATTTCTTCATCACTTGTAGGTGGTATTGTACTTTGGTTATTTAAAATAATGTTTTCTTGATCGACATGTTTTTTATCTTTCGTTTGTTCATATTCCACCTACAAACATAGAAATAAAGTGTAATAAGTAAATCTACATTTATATAGTAGAATATACATGATTGCATAAATCAAAAAGTGTACCATAGTAATGAGTGGTTCATAAACAATACACATGCTTTTGGATTCATGTTGCATGTCATGTGTGATGATCCAATGCCTTAAAATGAAAGATACAATTAATATAGTTCACTTCGAGGGGGAAACCTCATTTTACAATATATCCAATTCATCTTACAATATGAGAAGAGATAATATGATCCTAAGAATGGGTCTCCTTGGTGTGTATGTGTGTATGTGTAGGAGACAAGGGGTATAATTATAATGAAAGGGTGCAATCAAGGGTTCTAGCCGAAATACAAATATAATATTATAAATGTAATAATTCAATATCTAGGGCTTAATAAGGAGTTCTATAAATAACATGCGGATTTGTCTAGGTCTTAAAATGTCCCTCCCCTTCAAACAATTTTTTTCCTCAACACTTGACTAACCGCGATTGTTTATGAATGAAAAAATCATCTTTCCATGTTGCCTCTTCCACCAGTAGGTTCTTCCATTTAATGAGGTACTCTGTAATTGCTCGATTTCTCAGTTGCTTAATCCTTGTGTCACTAATTGTTTCTAGTTCTAGTATGATTTTCCCTTCTTCATTAATCTTTGGTAAAACAGTTTGGACTAGGATCTTGTTGTCGATTACCTTCTTTAAGAAAGAAACATGGAAGACTGGATATACACATGAAAATGGAGGCAACTCCAATTTGTAAGCCATACTTTCAATCCTTTGCAAAACCTTATAGGGGCCATAATATTTGGGTGTTAATTTATTGTCCTTATTTTTTTGCTTAAGGGACATATATTTATATGGTTGTAGCCTCATAAATACCCAATCCCCCACTTCAAATTCTCTTTTACTGCGATGTTGATCTGCTTGTTGTTTCTCCTATTTTGTGCCATAAATAAGTTGTCCTTCAATAGTTTGAGAACCTCTTGTTGGTTCTCTATATGTTCCTCCACTACTTGAACCTTTGTATTCCCTTTCAAGGGTGATGTAATGGATGGAGGATGATATCCATAAAGTGCTAGAAATAGGGACATTTTTTATGAAGTATGGAAGGATGTGATGTACCACCATTCCGCCAAGGGCAACCACTTGACCCATTGTGTTTGTTTATCGTATGTAAATAAATGAATATATTATTTTAGACATGTATTCACAATCTCAGTTTTCCCATCAGATTGAGGATGGTAAGATGAGCTGTGAGCCAATTGAGTACCCAAACAAGAAAATAATTCAGTCCAACAATTACCAGTAAAAATTGGAATTTTGTTACTTACAATAATCTTGGGGACTCCATGTAGCTTTTTAATTGTTTCCATGAATTTTGTGGCTATTGTAGTTGCTTTAAAAGGATGAGAAAGCAAGCAAAAATGGTACTTTGTTAGTTGATCCACTACTACAATGATGACATTCATTCCTTCGAATTTGGGTAAACTTGTATTAAAATCCATTGAAACTTCTTCCCAACGTTGACTTGGTATAACTAATGGTTGTAGGAGACTTAGTGTCTTGATTGTATCTCCCTTATTTTGTTGGCATACCAAACATTCAGACACAAACGTTTGAACATCAATTTTAAAACCTTCCCAGAAAAAATCCTTCTTGATCCTGTGGTACATTTCAAGAATCTTAAATGTCCTCATATAAGAGAAGTGTGCAATTCCAGAAGGACCTTCTATTTGAGTTGGGAATTTTTACATAAATATAGGTGATCATGATACCATAGCAAATCATTCTTCCATACAAAATCATCTAATGAACTGGGGTCCTCTTGTAGTTTTTGAATGATCATGCATAACTCTTGATCTTGCTTCCATTATATCCTTGTTTCTTCCACCCAATCAAATTGTGGAATAGAAATATCACATAGTGAACCTTATATTTCTTCTTCTTTCCTTGAAATGGCATCTGCCACAACCTTATGTTTTTATTTTTTATAGATAATTTCAAATTCATAACCTAGCATCTTTGTAACCCATTTTTGTTGTTATTTTGAAGATAATTGTAGCTACAAGAAGGTGTCATTTATGAACTACATGTAGTATGGCCAACATTTCTTTTTCATAAATGGGTTTGAGTGAGTTTTTTCCTTTAAGGTGGTTGCTTTTAAAGGCAATGGGCCTTCCTTATTGCATTAAAATTGCATCAATTCCAAGGCCTGAGGCATCACACTCCACAGTAAAAAAAAAAAATTAAAGTCAAGTATGGCTTGGACAACAGTTGTACACATAGCCTCCTTAAGATTTTCAAAATATTTGGTTGTTTCTTCAGTCCAAGAAAACGCTTCCTTCTTTAATAATGATGTTAGAGGTGTTGCTATTTGACAATAGTTCTTAACAAACTTGCAGTAATATCCTGACAATCCTAAGAATCCTCTAAGTGTCTTTAAGGTTTAAGGAATTGGTCATTCCCTCATAGCTTTAATTTTGTTAGGGTCCACTTTTACACCTTCATGAGATACAATATGACCCAAATATTCCATAGATGATTTTAGGGGCGAAATTTCGCTCATTGGCGAAATTAAGGGGCCTCTAATTTTTTATTGGGCGAATTTTTTGTATTAGAGTGATTTTTTTAAACTTATTTCATTAGCCCGTAATTTATTTTAGGGTAAAAATCGTGTACAGGGTTAGCCCATGTTTTTAGGAGGGATAGAGGAAAACAAATTATATTTAGCCCCTGAAATTTGGAGGAACAAGCTTCCATTAGCCAAATTTCTAGAAATATGGGAATTTATGATAGCTTCTTCGCCCTTCCATTTGGTAAAATCGGGGTTTATGGTTTAATTTCGCCCCGATTTTATGGTATGGGCAGTGGGCACTCAGCACTAGGTAGCTACAGCCTACAATCTTCCCTTCGCCCGATTTCAATCTTCCCTTTGCCCGATTTCCAAAGAACATGGAGATATACGGCCCTCCCACATGGTATAAATTATATGGGATCTGAAATGCATTCCCCAGTTTACATCTTCGTTCTTATTTGAATTTCCCCTTTAGGGTTTGACGGAATGGAGGTTTACAAATTATGGTTTTACTCTTCTTCTGTTACCTCTTATTTCCCCTTTGGGCCTTGAGGTTTACGGGTTTAGTATTTTACTCTTGGAATTTCTTCTGGTTGGTAACGGGTTACTCCCAGGTTCATCCCAGGCACCAGTTGGCAGTGACCATATTTTGTTAGTCCAAGACCCTGCTCACAGAGGAGGACCCCACTCGCGGCTCCGCGCTAAGGCTCGACCACAGTGGCAATTTGCAAACTCACATATCTGATTGGTGTAGTGGGGGCTTCAGAGAGGTGCTTACTGATTTTGTATTTTCTTAAAGCCTTCCTTTATATGTTCTACTGCTGATATTTATGTCAAAATTGTGAAGAAACTCAGGGTTTATATCTTTCTTATTGTTCTGGTACCTAGAGTTTCCATTGACTAATATGAATAATTGTGTGATAGATTCTCTTTAGCTTATGATCAGTGATTCTCGCGTTGCCATGTGTATCTCAAATCATTTTTGTCTTTTACACAGCAATGACTTCAAGGTTTAGAGTCTCTTCTCTATCATATATCGTATACCAATGTAACAATCCCATTTCAATATTTAAATGGTTGCTAGCAACAACCCTCTCACTACTCTGTAAAAAAAAAAAACCTTCTCACTACTATTTGCAAGGTATGACTTTGATTCACATTCTGATTCCATCTCATATGTTTTAACTGCTTCTCCTTCTTGCAATCTGTCACTGTGGTCTTATTGTCCAAGTTTCTCACATAGTGCTCTTCCTAGTTTCCTATAGTAAAAGTTTTTCTCTTGTAAAAATATGTCACCGTCCTTGTAGTTGAAGTCATAATGTGAATAGACATGGAACAATGACTCAGTTATCAGAGGGTCTGAACCACAAACACCGAGGAGGCTTCATACCTGCTCAAAATTAATTTCAGGGCAATTACATCCCATTTTCCTTCGCTTAAATCCTTCCTTTATCTGTTCTACTATTGATATTTATGTCAAAGTTGTGAAGAAACTCGGGGCTTATATCCTTCTTGTTGTTCTGGTACATGGAGTTTCCATTGACTAATATGAATAACTTTGTGATAGATTCTCTTTATCTTATGATCAGTGATTTGCACACTGCCATGTGTATCTCAAATCATTTTTGGCTTTTACACAACAATGACTTCAAGGTTTAGAGTCTCTTCTCTATCATATATAGTATACCAATGTAACAATCCCATTTCAATATTTAAATGGTTGCTAGCAACAACCCTCTCACTACTCTGTCAAAAATCTGAGAGCTCTTAATTGCTCAATGATTCTCCTATGCATTTTTTGCATTTACACTCACATAGAAAGACTTTTCCTTAAACTATAAAGAAATGATGAATTTCCCTACGAAATATCATCTTTATGCAATTTAGAATCATGAGGGAAATTGCTCAACACGTCATGCAAGTAGGCTATAAATTCTACAATGATGTACAAAATGATTCAAGTGAAAAAAAATACACTTCAGATAAGCAGTAGAGGAAAACAACTAAAAAGCATGGCAAGGATACATACAATGAAGTGCTCTTTTCCTACAGTGACAGAATGCCAGTCATCTTCTTCATATGGTTCTGCACCCGAAATTATGAGGTTTCATTTAATGAATCATTTTTTGAGAAATGTAAGAAAATGAATAGGAGGGATTTTGATGGAATTGAGAAACACCAAATGTACAAATATTCATCATTTTTTGTCCATGCACTAGAAGAGGGATTGATTCCTTACCATTCAAATACATTTTTCATGCTACATTGTTTGTTAATGAGACACTGGCACTTTTACCAACTACCAAGCTTTTAATATTTATTGTGGAAAACATAACATTCATGCCAAAAGGATCATTCCCAAAACCGTTAAGGCTTGAGCCTATCAAACACTTCTCTTTACTTGAGACATCATTAAAATCATGCAAAACTACTCTACTTCCATCAATTGTAGCGTTAAATAACCTATCAGAACTCAAAACATCTCAATTCAACGAAGAACAATGATACAATGAGTTTTCATTTATTATCAAGGTTGGGAAACTTAACAGTACATGTAGATCTACTACCTTGAATTGTCACATTCTTGGGTATTTCTCCTTCATTATGTTGCCAATCAATCTATTATCCTCTTTAGAAGATATCGCCTCTTCATGTATTTCAGATTCAACTTTTCCATAAATAAACACTTTCCTTTTAAACATACCATGACATCTTTCTGAATCATTGATGGATTATTTTTTCCCTTACACAAGAGATAACCACCTCACAACATTTATGATCTTCCACTTCAACATTGTTGCCAATGGAGTCCCTTGCTTTGTCATAAGACTCAACCATAACTTGACTATTTATGCTTTCATCAGGGCATAAGGCATCTACATCTAAGACCTTTGGATTGTCTTTATTTTGTTGCATGTATGTGTTGACGGGCGAATTCGACCGTCCATCAACTGAGAGAGTGGAACCGGTCCGGGGTTGTCTAATAACCCAAGCCGTTTGGGATGAACCACCCTGACGGTTTTAGCGGCTCCGTTAGCCGATCTAAGGTCCTAAGAAAACAAAAGAAAACTAATCTAAACTAACTATTAAAACTAATCTAACTAAAAGAAAACAAATAAAACTAACTAAATTAAAACTAACTAAAACTAACTAATAAACTAATCTAACTATTCTATATATATGCAATCTACTAACTAATACTATACTAACTCTAACTAATTAAAACTAACTACTATCTGAAATATAACTTATTCACAAAATGTACAATAATCTACAATTTACAGATTTAAATAAAACCTGAAAAACTCGTTGGTATTCTGCCCTAAGACAACAAAAGATATTTTTTGTTGATTTTATAATTTTGTAAACAAGAAATAAAACAGAAAACTAACTAAACTAAACTACTAATATACTAATTCTAATTACTAATCAAAACTACTAATACATATACTTGAACAAATAAATGACAAGTTGACCTGGAAACGCTCCAGGTTTGTCCTATGTATGATGACTTTTTAGTAGATTGGAGGAAGGAAACTCGCACCGAATAATCCAGAAGCTTCTCTTAAACGATAGCTGCAATGCTCTTCAAGTGTGTTTGCAGGACAAACAAGACATAAAAATAACAACAATCATATAATTTATAAATCTTAACAATTAGGTAAACCTGTATGCAAAGACCTATATAAGATAATTCAATTGATGAAGAAGAGAAATATGTCATTCATAACTGAATCAAGTAATTGTTGTATTGCAAATTAGTGAAAGAAATCAGATATGGATGAGACATTAATTCAATCATATCACTTTGCAGAAGACTATGATAGCTAAAGTAGTCACTAATCCAATGCAAATAGATAAGCATAAACATGAAACAAAAGATTGATATTATGAAAAGCTAAAGCTGTAGCAGAACATCAACTTCTGTCTCAGTTTGTATTAAAAATCCATAATCCTGGTTCTCCCACAAGCAAGGATGCCTCTTATTACAAAAATAATAAGTATTTATAAGTTTTTCCACAGGGTAAAACCTCCCTGTGGAAGTTATAAAACTGTTTACATAAGATCTGGGAGTATCTCCCAAGTTCAACTAAACTAGGAAACTAAAATAAAAGTAAAACATCCAAATATCCTCTAAACTGTCCATCCAATCCCAAGCAATTCGAATTCACCTGAAAAGGGTCAAAAATAAACAAGTTAGAAGGATCTTTTATTAACAAAATGATAAAAATCTAATTCTATAGACTAGCTACAGAATCATGCGATTATGTAGCTAGTCTAAATAAGATACAGAATCAGCATCAGAATCGATTAAAAATCTTTTAAAAGAATTAAATCCAATTATCTTCCAATAACCATTTAAAAACAAATCATTGAGATTGGAATGGTTATATCATTCAAAATTAAACAGGATCAAAAATGATTCAACCGAATACAGAGATAAGAATACTCTGTTCTTTTGTCACCACAAAATTGGGTCGACAAAGTCATAATCGAACAGTAGTAAGATTGTTTCATATCCAATTGAAACCGATAATCAAACATATTGTATGTGATTGTTAAACAAGAGATACAATCGAATCCAACAAAATCACTTTCCAATCGTTATAGCTGCAACGATATAGCAAAAAGATTCATACCATAAGCGAATTAAACCAACTGGTGCGTAACTGTCTATAAACGAAATCGTGATGAAATCACTCAGCTGGAAACAGGGTTCACAAGAATTATATGATCGTTTGTTTTTAGTAAACTGGGTAGGCAAGATCGATTTCCTTTGATCGAAATTATTTGTTTAAAACGCATTATTACCGGATTCGATAGAGACAACAAATATTGACCAATTCGTTTGCAAGTTTAAAAACAAACAAAGCAGCATTTCACGATGTGAATCTAACTCATGAGAGCAATCGAATCAACTGAATTTGATTTAAGCAAATCAAACAGCAAGGAGTCTTAACATAATCATAGTAAATCGAAACTGTCCCACGATTCGGGCATGAATATTACTTGCATCAGCTTACATGAGCATATTGTTTTTATAAAAACAGAGTCGTTTTTTCCCAAATTAAAACCAGACAGAGCAATATTCACGATCTTTGAAAATCATATGACAAAGCATATCGTAACCAACAAACTCGTTGAAATAGTTTACCAATCAGAGCATCCAAACCATAATCGTATTCAGAGTAGATACCAAACCAATTCAATTGAAAGCACAACATCCATTTCGTTAACTCAATCAGACACACGATCAAATCAAACCAAACGAAAATCAACCAAATCGAAATGAGAATCTATCAGTGTCTAAACTGGGGATGATCAAATCGTATATTCAAAACGAAATTCGATTTAATTTTAGTAAAGCGAAACAATATACAAGATATACACATCATTACAGAGCCATTTCGAAATATACACAGGGCTATTCGAAAACAGAATTTAACTCATTGTATCAACCCCGATCATTCACACAACTAGAACGATATTAAAATCCATACATGTATGGCGACGAGACGGCTTGATCATGTCAATTTGGAATTGATAACTACCATAGCCGATTCAATGTTTTTGAAAAGGATAGAGCCTGTCGTCTTCTGCTTTTTATCAACTGCTTGGAGTTGGTCCCGTTGATTGGTTAATACTGCAATTCAATCTTCCAACGATTGAATCTTAGATTGGAGTAGGGGGACATCAATGTAGTATCGCTCCAACCATAACTCGCATTGGTCACATGATGGCTGTGTGGGGTTTGAAAGAGCGGGCAAGGGTTTGGGCACATCGCTGAGGGTTTCACTAGACAATTTAATACCAGGGTAGCTAGGGTCGTTTCTTAGGCAGAGAGGAAGATTAGTCACGAAATCGTGAGGTGGCTCGGGGCATAAACCCTGCGAGTAAGGGTACTCGCTGGCTAGAAAATGTTCAATATCAGAGTCGGAGTCCTCACTTAAAACGATAGGGTCTCGTTCAACAGAGGGTTTAGGCTTGTTCCTTGCCATTCTCGAAATGAGCCGAGCATTCCTCTTCCCTTTGGCATTAGCAGTAGGGTTTTCCTTGGGCTTTTTGCTCGTAGGCTTCTTAATAGTCTCAGCATTCTCATTTCTAATGTCTGGTAAGTCAATAGGGGGGTCGGCCAAGGGTTTGGTAGTAGGATATGTAAGGGTACAGGCGGTTCGGCCTTGGTTTCAATTACCACAGGCTTGTCAACTGGGACGGAGTCTGCGTCCTTAAATCCATTACGGGCGATGAAAGCCCTCCAATCATAACCATGAAAACTCAAATGATAAACGACTATAAGCTTAATAAGCCCATGATGGAACAGGCTATTGTCAGCCTTCTGCCTTTTAAATCTTTTTGACATCTTATATAAGTTGCGTTGAAAGTAGAAAGGCATGTTTAAAGGATACCCTATAAAAATCATCAGCAAACGCAGGTGGTAGAGAAACACAAGCCCGTATCAACCTTCACATGTCACGAACTGCTTGACTAGCATTAATAGGTCATGCCATCGTGGTTTGAGCATATATATGGGCATACCTCTGTCACACGAGGTGACTTTTTGCGAGAGGAACAGCAGTGTCCATGGCACTTCCTCGACCTTACAATTTTTAAACCAACGCTGTCCCGAGGCAGGTAGACCTGTAGCAGAGCTAATAAAATTCTCATCAATCTCCAACTGTATGTCGCCCACCTTGGCTCTACAGCCATCGAAGGTCATGGAAAACTGTCGTGCTACATAGAGGTTAAAACCATAGAATCGTTGTATAAAGGTGAGCCAACAGTTCTCTTCCAAATCCTTCTGGGCATTGTCAAACATTAACAGGGCCTGGTTGCCATTTGGCTCGATCCGCACGACTGGTGCCATGGAGCAGAGCAAATGGTAAGCCGAGGGTTTGGGTCGAAACACACACAGGAACAAAGTGCGCGGAGGCTTCCCGAGCTAACAAACGTGAACGATGAATATGGGATAGGCATAAATGCCAGCGTGCGAAGGTGGTGGAGTTATTCACTGCCATGCAAAACAATTATGGTCAAAGTACAACCACCGATTTACATAGTAATTCAAACCATATAGCATAGTCAACAGTCATATCACTTGGCCGACTAATGAACAATGGTAAGTGCATGCGCAATCAACGTTATACCAAAGTTTTTTAATCCACCAATATTGAAATCAATACCAAACTCAACTATGCGCCAATGCATCAACTGATATCAATAGTTTAACCAACGTGCCAATGGATACATATAATCAACCAACCAATAGCTATGAAAACATAAACATAGGTATTAAATTAAAAGATATATATATGAAAGATTTAATCACAACACCTATGTATTTTCATGAAACCAATGGTCAAATAGTTCAAACAACATATAAATTCATGTGTCAATGCATTACAAACTCAGTAAAATCAAGTCACAATCAATCGAAGTATGAGTACCGATCAAAGGATCTTGCCAGCTGTATGATGCTAAATAAGAGGTGAGCGCAATAGGCATATCGACAAAAAGATAATGACAGTTCAAATAACGATTTTAATGCAACTTGGAAACATTAAGTTTTCACGCTTACAGTCGTGAAAACAAAATGAAGGCAAATGTGTAAATGTCGCAAAAAATAAAAGTGTCCTTTGTTTGAAAAAATGCGACGAAAAATTGATGTTTGCAAAACATTGGTGTAGGCAGCCTATAAGACAACGGAAAAATGTGAATTGGCTGCCAACAGTATGTCAATTAACATACATGAATGTCTCCCCACTTGTTCATCAATGATCTGTTAAACAAAAAATCTCGTGCCTCTAGAGAAGAAACAATCTTCCTAGAAATCATCTCTGTAGCATTTTGCAATGCATTATTACTTTCCTTTAGTTTAGTTTCTTCTTCTCATCTCCACTATTAGATTTATTTTGATTATCCTCAACTTAATTCCTATGATGACTCTCACAGAAATAATCTAAGACAATACCAACTTTGTTGTTTGGTCCAAATTCACTAAAAGAATTTGAATATGGAATTTTTCACACCTTTGCAAAACTATTTGTATCCCACAATAATGCATAGATCTTCTGAATCCCTATTTCCTCATTCTCTTCCATGATTTCTTTTTGTTGAGATATTCGATTTCTATTTATGAATTCATCAAGTTCAAGCCATTTACAAGTTATGATAAAGGACATATTATATTGAACTTCGGTTCTAGAATGGACACAGTGACAAATTATTCCAAAATCCTTCCCAAACACGGCCACAAAACTGATAAACAGATCATTTTTATCATCAATCCAATCTGTATTTATTTCCTCACAAATTTCTTTTAGAATAATATTGTATTTCAATATTTTCAATAGCTTCAGATGTTAAACTACCGCATCGATTTGTATCCAAAGCCACAACATGATTTCGTCTCAGATAGGGGGCTATTGTTACTGGCAAACCACGAATGATCAACCCTACTATTGAGATTTCGTCTACAACACAGAGACCAACCCTGGCACTGAGGTAGAATAGTTCTCTTTAACATATTTGGTAGG
>JASDQU010682491.1:73070-88621 GCA_032191745.1 Picea mariana | reverse complement strand
TACAATATATTGACTTTGATTAATAATATTTCTGTGGTTTGAGTTTTCATGATTGATCGGAATGACCACAATTTTGTCAAGAGATTGTCGATGTTTCAGATCCAGATCAGGATCCATCTTCAGGACAATGAGCCCGAGTTCAAATGCTGAGAAGAGATGGTATTAAGTACTGGAGGTGGAGGGAAATCTAGGTGTCGGATAGGTTTTATTGGTAAATTTCTTTATTAATCATGATTAAGTTTTTTAGGGTTTTCATTTTGTTTTATTGGTTTTAATGTTAATTTAAATTTATTATTAGTTAAATTTTATTAATTTTATTTTTAATTTTAATTAATTGGAATCTAGGTATTATGTAATTTAAGGAGTAGGGTTTATTTATTAATAGGTTTGTTAATCTTTTGTTTAATTAACTAGAATCTAGGAATTGTTTTAATTAACAACATTAATAGGTTAATTTTGAGAATATATGTATTATGTTAATTTTGTTTATTTGTTTAGTGTTTATTTTGAATTGAATGTTCATTAATCTTAATTTTAGGGTTTATTTGTGAGGTGTTATGTAAATTATTAAGTTATTTAGGGTTTTGTTATTAAGGTTTTAAAGTTTCTTAAATATTTATTAGTTTAAGGCATTAAACTTAATTATAATCAGCTATGTTTCTAGGTTTTAGGTTAAGTTAATAAAAGGTTTTTATTAAGCTATCTTGAACTAGGTTAGTTTTAGTTATTATTAAAATTATGAGCAATTTTGTTCAAAGTGTTTTTTGGGGTGTGATTTTTAATTGGGTGGGGTATTATGAATTAATTTTAATATTGAGATTATTATTGTTTATTATGAATTAAAGGGAACCGACTATTATTGTTTGAGATTTTTCGCTTAGTTCTAACCGACTATCTTTGTTTAGGTTACTAGGATGTTTCTGGATTTCAATGGCTTCTCTAATACGTCGTTTAAAGAGGTGGTTTTCTTTGGCGAGGATTTTGGTGTCTTCTAGGTGAATGTGGTGTCTTGTTTTAAGGGAGTGTTCAACTAGGCCAGAGGTGCAGATGCATTCATTCTTAATGTCAACTCCATGTTCTTTTATCCGGATCTGGAAGGAGCGACCGGTTTTACCGATGTATCATTTTCCGCATGAGAACTCTATTTTGTAGATTCCTTTGCTTTTGTGAGGGTCGAGTTTGTCTTTGACAGATCTCATATTATGTTTGATGGTTTCAAGTGGTTTGAAGGAGGTCTTAATATCTTTTTTGCTAAGGAGTCTTGTCATATTAGTTCTTTGTCTTCATCAGAGAGGTGTTGTATGCTATCCTGTATGCAACATATGATGTCATCGATGGGGATGGAGGTTCGCGAGATAGCGAAATTTAGTCATTTTTCTAATACGCCAAGCTTGGCCTTGTTCAATTTGCATGTAGAGAGGTTCACTACAGTCATTGCGTTGGTGTTTCTATTGCTATTTTTTATGCTGAGTAACCTTTCCAGCTTGGATGTATGCCTGTTTCGAGCTTCTAAATAACACCTGTCAGCTTTCATGGCTGCAATCACATCCACTATTTTCCATAGTTTGGGTGTAACCATATGTGCTAGTTTCAAGTGGATTCTGAGTGCGTTTTTGGATAGGTGTTCCTGATTACATCTATTTTTTCTAATTTCACCTCTAACAATGGATAACCCTATCTTTATTTTTCTCAATTTAGAATCCCCCTTTATGAATGAACATGATAAGATATTGGTTAACATGGTGAATCTCTCGTGCTCCCAGGTTGAATATAAATTAGCAGACTTACACAGATAGGTGGAGGCATCAAGGCGCAGTATGTAACATCCCCATTATAATCCCTAGTTTAATTAATGCTTACGTAGATATAATATGTGGCTATGGACAAGGGATGTAATATGCGAATTGTATCTCTATGTTTTAATGATAAAACGTGATTCTAGTTGCTAAGGGGACATGGACAAAATATGGGGGATGAATTAATCCACAAGAGGGGCAAATTTCTAGGATAATGGCCAAGAGGGGTCAAAAGGGGAATTGCCCATGTATATTAATTCAACTCATTTTTCCTAAACATTCTCATTGTATAAGAACCTTCCAATTTTTTATTGAGTGTTCACAAAGACAATCATTGAATACATGTAAGAGGGTGGTTGTGAGTGGTAAGATCCCAGAGTTATTGAGCACATGGGGGGTTGAGTACAATCAGTTTGGGTTAGAGTGTGAGTCAATAAAGGAAAGCAAAAGGGAGGAAATTTGTATGGGTTGGGTCAACAGTTCTTAGATAGGAAGTTTTGTGCATGAGGGAAAGGGGAGAGAAAGAAAGAGAGGTTGAGTAGGTGCATCTACGAAGAGTGAATTCTAGAGCAAGATGGAATGTATTTGGAGCATTTTGGAGCTGAAGATTGAAGAGCGAGGTTGTCAGGCTTGAAGAGTGAACTCCAGAGTGAGTTGCATTGTAACAACAAGTGTTTGTTGCTAGTTTATTGGTAGTTTTCCTAACAACAAGTTCCCTTGAGTTCCCAACTAAGAGGTTACTAGTTACTCGTGCCAAAGAAACCTTGATAAATGAATGGCACATTCCTTGGCATAATCCTGATAAACGGATGGTACATCCCTTGGTTTATCCCTGATAAATGAATGGTGCATTCCTTGGGTTGGGTTGGTCAGGGGGAAGAGAGCTGGTAGAAAAATCTAAATAGTTGTATGAGGATATCAATTGGGTTATGAGTTTTATGAGCTACGAGTGGACTGTGAGAGACCACCCTCTTTTCTGGATTACTAGCCTCATATCGGGGGTAACTGACTATTGAGATTTGGAACAATCAACCTATGGTTGGGTGTAACATTCGTCCGAAGTAGCTGGTTGCACATTTCTTGTTTAAAGATAAGTGTTTTATCTTGTTGTTGAGTTATTTGCATTTGCTATTGTTGTGCATGAACTCTGCGTAAATGAGAATGGCTTATATGTTGTTGTAATGAGTGGTTTAGTTGCATTTCATGTTGATTATTAGCATGCTTTAGATGCATTTGTTTTATGGTTATAGACGGTAGCTAAATACATTTTAAATTTGTAGTTGTACTCTACAAGAAATCGACTTATAGGAAAAGAATTACTTTAGTTCGTAGAAATTTTGTTTTTATTTGTATTCCACACCGTAATGTCCCTCGGTTGGGCTAGGTAATGTTACAAAGTGGCGTCAGAGTTGAAAAAAGGGAGAGTTTTATGTGGCATGGCCCAACCTAGGTGGATGGGAATTTTACAAAGTGGTATCAAAGCTTGGTTTTCAATGTTGAGCCTGGATGGGCTGAGTTAGCATAATGATGAAGCGAAAATTTGTAGAGAATTAATTCTGGAGTATGTCTGCAATTGTTTTTATTAAATTACTACAACAAACTTGAGAGAAATTTCATAGGCAATGTGAAGAATTGAGCCTCTTTGGAAATTTTGAAAATAAGCAAAATCGAAAAAATTTGGGTATTTTTTCGTATGATGACATCAGCATGAAATGGAGGCCACATGTCCGCTGTGGTGGTAGAAGAAAGAAGTGTACTTCCACGATTACAGGTACATGTTGGAGGGGATCACAATTTGCAAGTGATGTGGAGCCATGTGGCAGGCAAACTGTCAGTCCCACGAAACTGCGATAAGATCTTGGAATTTGCCTAAGTGTCAAGTTATCTCGAGTCCACGGTAAGAAGTGGAAAAATGGTTAAGTGTTGAGACTTCTCGGATGGACTTATGAAAGGAAGGTTACAATATTATGAGTCTGCATAGATGGAAAAATGGTTAAGTGTTGAGACTTCTCAAATGAACTTATGAAAGAAAGGTTACAAGATTATGAGTCTATGAGTCTGCAAAGGAAAAAGAAGCTAAGTGTTGGTGATAGGTTCATGGAAGGTATGAAGATATGCTATGATTATGCCACCCACAAGTCCGTGAATACAATAAATTTTCTAAGAATGGGATCAAGTTAAGTGCGACAGAACTAGAGGGTGAAAATTGGAGATCGTGAGCCCAAAATGAAGAAGACATATGACTTAGATCTGCAATGAATCCATTAAGACAGATCAACATCGGAGATCTAATCAAGAAGTGATCTAACTATTGTTGAGCGTTTCTACTATGATGCACGTGCTAATGAATATTCCTTCACTGTTTTCCACCATGATTTTCATCTTGGAGCTCAAATTGGAGCAAACGAATAGACGTTGGAAAGGTCCTGAGGAGTAGAAGAGACCCGTCAACCCGTAATTTTGATTTGGGCATTATATTTTCTTCAAAAGTGATAAAAGTGAATTATGTAGTAGAAAAAGAGTGGAAATTGTAACTTGTAATTGTTGTAACTATTCGCTCAAAACTTATATTGAGGCATGAGGATAGTCATTGGAAAGTTGTTTAAAAAATGAATGCATTTAAGGAATTCTACTTTGGAGTAGTGCATTATTATTCTTCATAATTTAAAATGAAGAATGACCTATAATATAATTGATAAACATTTTTCAATATGCTTGATTCTAACAACAATTATTGCATGCACGTTCTTGCAGAATTTGAGATACAAAAAAATAGACTTTAGATCCTACATTAGAACTAGAGACATGGAGGATGCTCAAGGTTTTTACAACCATGAAGAAGAAATTGGAGGTTTGCATACCAGCATGGGTAATGTTGAGATTGAGTCTAACGTTATAAGAGATAGGCAGGGGACTGTAACTATGAGAATCCTACAAAAATAAGTGCAGAGCTATAGGGTTGATAATGACAGGATCATGAAGGTTCAAGAAGAGATACTTCAAGGCCTAAATATGCTACATAAGCAATTTAACAAGGACTCTGACACCAAGAAAGAAACGAGTTCTAGAAAAGTATCAACATCAAGATCCCATAGCAAAAGAGATGATCATGGGAATGATAGGAAGTCAAGAAGCATGAGTAGATTCCATTATTATCCAAGGCATTACACCAGAAGAACGCATGCAAGTTCAGGCCCAGGGAGAAACCCAAGTGTGTCTCTTGTTTGAAGGAAAAGGATAATACTTGAGGAAGACATCTTGCAGGGTGAACTCGGGAAGATTAAGCCACCAAATTCAACTGGCGAACACAAGAAAGGAAAAGATTTTGATGCCTAGTTGTTGGAAATGAAGAAATATTTTGAGCTACATGATTACACATCTCGAGTAGAGGCTATAATTTCCACCTACCACTTGCAAGGGAAGGAAACCATGTGGTGGGATCAACTTAAGAAAACCAAGAACCTTGATGAGAAAATAATCTCTTGGAGATAGTCCAAGGGATATTTCCAAGAGAAATATATTTATGAGCATTACTATGAAAGAAAGATGAAAGAGCTCTTTGAACTCAATTTGGTAACCATGAAAATGGAGGAATATGAGAAGTGGTTCTTTGAATTGTTAAAGTATTTTTACTTCATCAAGGATGAGAAGGTCAAAATCCAAAGATTTATGAGTGGGTTACCCTCTTTCTATAGTGATAATATTCAATATGATAACCCCAAAACCTTGGAGGAAACATAAGAACATAAAAGCATTTGTATGAGCAGAGAAAAGGAAGACCAGTTTTCCAAAAAGATTGGAATGACAAGATGAAGGGTAAAAAGGATTAAAGGAAAAAGGGTTTTAATCCACCATTTTTTAGGAATAATTCCCAAGAAAATCAGCAACATCAAGTTGCCCAAAATGAATACAAGACTGCAGATTCATTTGGAAAAAGTCCAAGGAAGCAGTCGGTGCAATGTTGGGGATGTGAGGGAAATAATCTATATATGGATTTCCCTCACAAAGGAGAAGAATGACAATTGTCCACACCATTCAAGAGGCCGAAACAATGGAATACATGGGAAAAATTGTGCCAAGGATTTATGCAGCCTTGCATAACAAGCAAGATAAATATCAATCACGCATGATTGAAGTGGAAGGTAAGCTCAATAATGATCCCATAGCAATTTTAATTGATTCTAGTGCTATCCATAGTTACATAAATGCTAACATTGTTGAAATATTTCACTTGCAAAGAAGTAAGCATAATAAATCTTGGTTAGTTGAGTTATCCATGAGGGCTAAGAGGAAAATCAATGAGTTGGTTAAATATTGTATGATAGACATGAATGGACTCAATACAAAGGTGGATGTAAACATCATACCATTGGGTTCATATGATTTTATAATTGGCATGGATTGGTTGGAAAAACATCACGTTGTCCTAGATTGTTACAACAAGACAATCACATGTCTTGATGAGGAAGGGAAAYAAGGMAAGATTCAAGGCATTCCAAGAGTTGTAGTTGTTAGAGAGATTTCATCTATGCAGTTGAAGAAGAGATTCAGGAAAGGATGTTAGATGTTTGTATCCCATATGGAGGAGGCAACCAAAGACAAAGTGGAAAGCATTAAATACCATCCAGTTTTGAGGGATATTGAAGATGTTTTTAGTGAAATTTTGGGGCTACCACGAAAAATAGACATTGATTTCTTTATCGATTTGGTGCCAATAGCTACTCTAGTGTCTAAGACACCTTACAGAATGGGCACACCAGAACTAAAAGGTTGCATATGCATCTTGAATAACTTTTGAAGAAGGGGTATATATGTCCAAGTGTGTCACCTTGGGGAGCCCCGATTCTTTTTGTAAAGAAGAAGGATGGAACCTTAAGGCTATGTATTGATTTCAGACAACTTAATAAGGTTACCAGAAAGAATAAGTATCCTTTGGCAATAATTTATGATTTGTTTGACCAACAGAAAGGTGCAAGAATATTTTCGAAGATTGACTTGAGTGATGGCTATCATCAAGTAAGAATAAAGGAATAACACATAAAAAAGACATCATTCAAAACAAAATATGGACATTATGAATTCACGGTAGTGCCATTTGGGCTATCAAATGCCCCAATAATTTTTATGTGCCTGATGAATGGAGCGTTCAATGAGTACCTGGACAAGGTTGTGATTGCGTTCTTAGATGATATCCTCATCTGTTCTAAATCGGAAGAGGAACATGAGAAACATTTAAGAATGGTGTTGCAAGTTTTAAGAGATCATAAATCGTATGTTAAGTTGATTAAGTGCATATTTTACCAAAATAAGATTCACTAGTTGGGGCATATAATTTCAACAACAAGGTTAGAAGTTGATCCTAAGAAGATAGAGGCCATTAGAGGATGGCCAACACTAAAGAATGTGACAAAGGTCGGATCATTCATGGGCCTTGTCGGTTTTCTACAGACAGAGTGACAAAGTGAATACAAAGCATAGACATACAACATGTTTTCTACAACCATTTCCCATTCTGGAATGGAAGTGGGAAGTTGTCATGGTCGATTTTATTACTAAGCTGCCCAAAACAAGAAAGAAACATGATTCCATCATGGTGGTGGTGGATAAATTGACTAAAGAAACACTTTTCATTTCAAACTACACACAAGGTAGCAAATGTTGTAGATATCTACACGAAAGAAGTTTCTAGGATACATGGAGTAGCTAAGGAAATAATTTCAGATAGAGATCCAAAGTTCACATCCAATTTTTGGAAGGGTTTGTTCAAGGGTTTTGGAACCAATTTGAATCTCAGTACAACATATCATCTAGAGTCATATGGGAAAATAAAAAGGACTAACAATATAATTGAGGACATGCTTAGAATGTAATGGATCAACCATAAAAGTGAGAAGATTATATTCATTTACTTGAATTTCCCACAATAATGGGTATCAGACCTCATTGAAAATGAGTCCATTTGAAGAATTTTACGTGAGAAAATGTAGCACTCCACTGAGTTGGGAAAATCTAGCAGACATAGCAGTTGTTGGACCATATTTTTTGAAGGAAATGGAAGAGCAGATGACAAGAATAAATCATAATTTAAAATCTTCCAAGGATAGGCAGAAAAGCTATGTAGACAGGAACAAAGTTTTTAGAGATTTTAAAGTGGGAGAACATGTGTTTTTGAAAGTGAAGGTTTGAAAGAGAAGTTTGTTAAGATTAGGAAGTTTCCCGAAGTTGGCAACGATATATTGTGGATCTTTTGAAATATTAGAAAATATAGGGTCAGTTACATACATGGTAGCATTGCCTACATCCATGAGAGTGCATAATTTATTTCATGTATCATTATTAAATAAGTATGTACCTGATCCTAAGAACATAATAATTGATTGGAATGTGAGCCAGGCGGAACACGAAGGATATTTATGGGTGGAACTGAGACGCATCCTAGACTGGAAGGTCGAAGTTCTCATGACCAAATCCATAGGGCTGGTAAAGGTTCAATGGACCTGATACGGTCCTGAAGATGCTACATGGGAGCATGAAGAAAACATGCAGGCATAATACCCGTAAAGTTTTGATAGTTTTGAAGAAAACATAATGCAAGACTCCATTTTGAGAAACAAAAGTTTTGGAACCACATCTCATAGTCCTAGCCAACTGCACTGGAGATATTTATAAACGAAAGGCTCATTCCTTGGGTTATCCTTGTTAAATGGATGGTACATTCCTTGGGTTAACCCTGATAAACGAATGGTGCATTCCTTGGGTCGACAGGTTGAGAGGAACATGAAATTTTGGTTGGGACTACCACTGGAGTTGTAAAATTGTAGAATTTTATTTTCCGAGTATTGTGATATAAATTTCCATATATGTATATCATCATAGTGTGCATCGAGGACAACACACAACTATAGGGGAGGGAAAATGTAACATCTTCACTATAATCCCCAGTTTAATTAATGCTTACGTAGATATAATATGTGGCTACAATCAATTGATGTAATATGCAAATTATATCTCTATGTTTTAATAATAAAACATGATGCTAGCTGCTAAGGGGACATGGAGAAGAGATGGGGGATGAATTAATCCACGAGAGCGGGAAATGTCTAGGATAATGGCCAAGAGGGGTCAAAGGGGGAATTACCCATGTATATTAATTCAACCCATTTTTCCTAAGCTTGTTGATTGTATAAGAACCTTCCAATTTCTGATTGAGTGTTCCCAAATCCAATCATTGAATACATGTAAGAGGGTGGTTGTGAGTGGTCACATCCTAGAGTTATTGGGCACATGGGAGGTTGAGTACAATCGGTTTTGGGAAGAGTGTGAGTCAAGAAAGGAAATCAAAAGGGAGGAAATTCATATGGGTCGGTACATCAGTTCTTAGATGGGAATTTTTGTGCATGAGGGAAAGGGGAGAGCAAGAAAGAGAGATGAGCGGGTGCAACCATGGAGAGTGGACTCTAGAGCAAGTTGGAACATATTTGAATCATTTTGGAGTTGAAGATTGAAGATCCATGTTGTCAATCCTGAAGAGTGAACTTCGAAGTGAGTTGCATTGTAACAACAAGTGTTTGTTGTTGGTTTGCTTGTATTTTTCATAGAAACAAGTTCCCTTGAGTTCTTAGCCGAGAGATTCTTAGTTACTTTTGCTAGATAAACCATGATAAATGAATGGCACATTCCTTGGCATAATCCTGATAAATGTATGGTACATCCCTTGGGTTATCCCTGGTAAACGAATGGTGCATTCCTTAGGTTAGGCAGGTCAGGGGGAAGAGAGTTGGTAGAAAATTTGGGATAGTTGTAGGAGAATATCAGTTGGGTTATGAGTTTTATGAGCTACTAGTGGGCTATGACATACCACCCTCTTTTTTGGATTACTAGCCTCAGCAAGGGGGTGATTAGTTGTTGAGATTTGGAACAATCAACCTATCGTTGGGTGGAACGTTAGTCCCAAGCGGTTGGTTGCACAATTATTGCTTAAAGATAATTGTTTTATCTTATTGCTGAGTTATTTGCATGTGTTATTGTTGTGCATGAACTCTGTGTAAATGAGAATGACTTATATGTTGTTGTAATGAGCAGTTTAGCTCCATTTCATGTTGATTATTATCATCCTTTAGATGCATATGTTTTATGGTTATAGACAATAACTAAATATTTTTTAAATTTGTAATTGTAAGCTACAGAAATCGGCTAATAGTAAAATCATTACTTTAGTTAGAAAAAAATTCATTTTTATGTGTATTTTTCACCGTAATATGCACCATTTGGGATGGGGAACATTACAAAGTGGTATCAGAGTTGTAAAAAGGGAGACTTTTGTGTGGCGTGGCCTAGACTAGGTGGCTGGGAAAGTTATTGTTGATGCTTGAATCCGTTAAGACCGAAATGACAACCTCACGGGGATACAAATCCCCTGCATTTTTATAGAGGTAGTACTCCTCTTTGTTTCAATATTTTCATAGAATTCTAGATTTTTAAAATAACATAGGACTTTGATAAAGTCTGTCATGATATTCAAATAAATATAAAGATTGCATAAAAATATAAAGTTTTCTTTTAAAGAGAGTTCTTGAGAGATGACGAGGAACCTCACACGTCACATATTTGAAAAAGATAAACAAAATTTTCTCACATCCATCATAGTTAAAATAAAGATTTATGATCACATAAAAATAAAAGAAGATGGTCTACACGCATAAGAGAAATTTAATAGAGTAAACACATGCAGATCTCAAATGAAGATAATGATAGATCAATCTTAAATATTTTATACTCAAAACTCAGAGTTATAAAATACAGTCAAAACCGATCTTGAAATAGTTCTCTTAGGATTTCTAAACAATATAGTGTCTATTACAAAGACTTTAAATTTAAATGTGTTTGTCCTTAGGACTAGGATTGGGGCTCTCATGGACCATAAAGAAAATATAAACAAGAATTAAGTTGTGGAAAGAATATGGTGGGCAATGACATAATAGCAAGACTTGGAAATAATACAAGAAGAAGTTATCAGATTTCTGTTAAACCTTTCTAGTCAAAGCAGAGTAACTAGATGAAAAAGTGATAAAAAAAGAAAGATGTGATCAACATGAACTTAATATGATGGTCTCTCTCTTGTTCATTTAATTCCTATTGTCCTCATTGACGGTTATAGGAACTGTCTCAACTATTGTTTCTTGGCCTTATTTGGCTAATTTATCAATTTCCTTTTTAAACCAATCTTCAATATAGTTTTTCATTGGTGTAACATTTATTTCATCCCTGATTTTAATATTGAAAAATTCACCTTCCAAGTCTCTTAAGTCATGAAAGATGCCATGTATTGCCTCCTCAATATCTTGTTTTTTTACAAAATAATCAACCATCCAATTATCTATTTCTTCTTCATTTTATTCAACTATGCCATAGAATTTTTCAACTGATAACCCCTTAAATATCTCAACTTGTTCATCAAATTGTTCCGTTGTCATAAACATTGAATTGAGAATTAACTTAGGGTCTTGTACTTCATCAGTGATTCCTTCTAGGTCTATCTCCGTGAGTATTTTGAACAGTTCTTCTCTTTTTACTATGGCTTTGATGCATGCTTGGACAATGTTATTCAAATTCTTGATCTTTTCTTTCCAATAAGCATTTAGCTATTTAATCTGACTTGGAGAAGGAAGATCATCTTCTCTTATTTTTAAATTTGTCATATTTGAGACTTTTATTCCAAATGGAAAGACAACATCATCGTAGAAACCTTCTTCATTTTTAAAATCATCTTGCAGATACTCATGAAAAGCATGTGCCTTTGATTCGAAAGAAACAATATTTTTTTATACCTCCCATGCTTTTGTTATCAATGATATTCTCTTTTTAATGTTTTTCTCTACATAACTTCAAACTATTGTGAGTAAACTAGAAGATCCTTTTAACTTAATGGTGGGTGTAGTTAGTTTAGCCATTGACAAAGAACTTGCCAGGATTGGAAGAGGCATTAAATTTTTTTCCAATTCTCTAATTCTTTCTTTTAACTTAGCATTTTCATCTTCCAAAACATCAATAGAATTGTCAAGAGCATCCCCAATTGTCCTATGGATTTTAGAAATTTGGGACGGCGCATGTCCTTCAGTGATCCAGGTGAATATTGGTGGCCACCCACATATTCCACTTGGACCCACACCATTGTTTCTTTCAGTTTCCTTAATTGTAGCACAATTTAGTATTTTTAGTATTTTTTTGGGTCTTGAACTTTTGGAGCCGTTTTGAGGCCCTAAACGACGCTTTTTGGGCATGAATTCTCCGACGAATATGAGTTTGTTCCGAGTGCAAAATTCATTTTCAGCAGTGTAGTCCTCAGATAGATCTTTCTAACAACGTATCATGTGCATCAAACGAAGATAGTATGCCAAAGCTACAACCCCAGGAAATTGATGTACCAATTTACCCCAATGGGGCCCATATTCTAGCGTGTCAACTCCTAGGGTTAGGTTTTTGGATGTTTAGGGTTTTCCATTGTTTCTCAATAATATATAGGCCTTTGAGCCTCATTGTAACACATATATCAGAGACCATTAGCCGCCACATCTCTTCTCAAAGATAAGCTACCAGCGCACGAGCTATTTTATTTCCATTTTATCTGTAAGCATATTTCAGTCATTTGTTGTTAATGAGATGAAGTTTCACTTCTACTGCATCTCTACGTTTATGTGTATTTCTGTATTTCATTGTGTTCCTACATAAATACGAATCAGTGGTATTAGAGAAGTCTCTTCTTTCTCGATCCTTCTTTGCATGTCCCCAATGAGGTCGGGGTATAAGGAGTTAGGGCTCGATCTGGTTGAACCATTGCAATATTAGCCTCGCAAACCCCCACGACCGCCCATGGGGTAAGAAAAGAAAGATGAGGGAGCAGGATATCCTATCAAATTATTGCTCGAGGAGGCCCTCGACAAACAAAGGAATGCAATGATGGACAACTTTTCCCAGATCCTTCAATGACTGCCCACTGGCAGCGCATCTACATCCAACAACCACTCTGGAGACGCCACTCCTTTTAAGGTAAAGTAAAATTTGGCATTCCCATATTTGAGGGCCAAATAGATGCAAATGTTGTTGATATATGGTTGAATCTGTTAGAAGGATATTTCTTGGTTCATGGCTTTTTCGACCGAGAAAGGATTATTTTTTCACTCCTTAAAGATGCCCCCCATGTCAAGGACTGGTGGGAAACCTACTAGGAGAAATAGAGCAAGGGGGAACCCTCTATGTTCTTGGTCGCACCCACTTGGAATTATTTCCGAGATGCCATCAAGGAACAATATTATCTCGTGGGGAGCTGTGAGGAAAAATACATACAATGGCCTACGCTGCGGCAACAAAGGGGCCAAGATGTGCATGAGCAGATGAATCTGTTCCATACCCTACACACAAAGTTGGGTATCAAAGATTCAGAAAAACATTTGGTGTTAAAGTACCGCAGCTGTCTTCATAGATACATTCAGGAGGAAGTGTAGTTCCTCGACATCTCCTCGCTTGGTGCGACATACTGGTATGCTGCCAAGATTGACCAGAATTTCAAACAGAAGAAGCGAGACTTTGGGTTTGCGAATCAGAAGCAAGGGAAAGGTACCCCCAAATCATCAAACAAAGAAACAATCCAAGGCGAGGCAGCCCAGGACAACCCGCCAAATCCATAAGAAGACAACAACATCAAGAAGCCAAAAAAGGACATGGGGAAGTGGTGTGATTTCCATAAGATCTCCACTCACAACACAAGTGAGTGTAGGGCCAATCAATCACTGGTAGCCAAGTTGAAGGCTTCTGAATTAGATGCAGGCTCCGACTCTGAATCAGAACCTGACAAGGGGAATGAAAGTGGGAAGCAAATTATCGATGCAGAGCCCAATGCCACCATTTCCACCATGAAGATCTAGAAGAAGGAACCAAAATATCCAAAGGAGGTGGAGCACCTCTTCCATTCCCAGATGTGGGTAAAGGGTTCCCCGTTGCAATTCATTGTCGACAACAGGAGGCAGAAGAACCTCATCTCAGTAGAGGTTGTGAAACTGTTGGGCTTGCTGACCACAACACACCCACAACCATACGCCAATGGGTGGTTGCACCAATGATGAGACCTCCGCGTAAGCCAACAATGTCACCTTCCCTACAACATCAAGCCCTTCATGGATGAATTATTATGTGACATTTCTCCTCTTGATGTTTTTGATGTATTATTAGGAAAACTATACTCGTGGAAGTGACATGTTGTGTATGAGTCCAGGCCTCGTGCTCTTATTATTACTTTGGGCAATAAGATGTACAAGATACCATAAATAGCACCGCCTACAACCATCTCTTTGGTTACTGCAAAACAATGCAGTAAGCTTATTGACAAAACCAGGAAATTTGTTTTCCTGATGATGCACCCTCAGGGAAAGAAGAAGATTGTGGCCATGACCTCCAGACATGGCCCCTCTGCACGACAACAACAGATGGATAAGGTCATGGAGGAGTACGAGGACATATTCACCTCCACCAGAGGGGTGCCTCTACACTATCAGGTCAAGCACCCCATCGATATGACCCCAGGTGTGCCGCTTTCGAATGGACCAATCTATCAGTGCTATGTTCTGGAGAATGACAAAATCAAGAGGCAGATTCAGGAGCTATTGCAGAAAGGTCACATCCGGCCAAGTTCATCGCCCTGTGGGATCTCGATCATGCTGGTGAAGAAGAAGGATGGGACTTGGAGACTCTGCATTGACTATCGGGCAATGAACAAGATCACTGTCTGGAATAGGTACCTGATCCCATAGATTGATGATCTTTTGGACCAACTCAAGGTAGAGAAATATTTCAGCAAGATTGACTTGAATTCTGGGTATCACCAGGTACCAATCGAACCCTCTAATGTGTGGAAGACTTCCTTCAAATCCAAGGAGGGAATTTTCGAATGGCTGGTCATGCCTTTCGGGTTGACGAATGCCCCTGCAGCCTTCATGAGACTAATGGATGACATCTTGCAACCATTCACCAACTCATTTGTAGTGGTGTACTTAATTGACATTCTGATCTTCAACCAGAATTGGGAAGAGCACCTCCACCACATCTGACAAGTCCTTCAAACACTGCAGAAACACAAGTTGTGTGCCAATTTGGAGAAGTGCACTTTTGGCATGACCCAAGTTCAGTATCTGGGATACATTATTGATGAGAGGGGGGTGCATGTTGATCCAACCAATATCCAAGGCATTCAAGATTGGCTAGCCCCAACCACCCTAATAGAGCTCCGCAACTTTTTGGGTCTTACCAATTTCTACTGCAGGTTTGTGTTGGGATTCTCTCATATCACTTGGCCCTTGAGTCAAGTCACCAAGGGAGGAGCGAAANCATCGGCTCTACTTTGCACTAGTGATCACATTACCAGACTTGCAACAACCATTTGAGATCGAGATAGATGCCTCTGACTATGCTATTGGGGAGCTCCTTACTCAATAGGGGCATCCAATGGCATATCACAATGAGACACTTTCCGAAACAGTCAGGAAGTACCCCACTTATGACAAAGAGATGTATTCCATTGTGCATACTTGCCGACAACGGAAGCATTACATTTTGGGAAAGGAAATGGTCATCCACACAGATCACCGACCCTTGCAGTTCATACAAACACAAGGGAAGTTGCAAAACAATCGCCATCAGAAGTGGTCCACATACCTGAAACAATTTCAATTGAACATTAAGTACAAGAAAGGAAGCACCAATAAT
>JASDQU010682491.1:38441-49790 GCA_032191745.1 Picea mariana | reverse complement strand
TTTTGAATTGAATGTTCATTAATCTTAATTTTAGGGTTTATTTGTTAGGTGTTATGTAAATTATTAAGTTATTTAGGGTTTTGTTATTAAGGTTTTAAAGTTTCTTAAATATTTATTAGTTTAAGGCATTAAAATTAATTATAATCAACTGTGTTTCTAGGTTTTAGGTTAAGTTAATAAAAGGTTTTTATTAAGCTATCTTGAACTAGGTTAGTTTTAATTATTATTAAAATTATGAGCAATTTTGTTCAAAGTGTTTTTTGGGGTGTGATTTTTAATTGGGTGGGGTATTATGAATTAATTTTAATATTGAGATTATTATTGTTTATTATGAATTAAAGGGAACCGACTATTATTGTTTGAGATTTTTCGCTTAGTTCTAACCGACTATCTTTGTTTAGGTTACTAGGATGTTTCCGGATTTCAATGGCTTCTCTAATACATTGTTTAAAGAGGTGGTTTTCTTTGGCAAGGATTTTGGTGTCTTCTAGGTGAATGTGGTGTCTTGTTTTAAGGGAGTGTTCAGCTAGGGCAGAGGTGTGGATGCGTTCATTCTTAATGTCAGCTCCATGTTCTTTTATCCTGATCTGGAAGGAGAGACCGATTTTACCTATGTATCATTTTCCCCATGAGCACTCTATTTTGTAGATTCCCTTTCTTTTGTCAGGGTCGAGTTTGTCTTTGATAGATCTCATATTATGTTTGATGGTTTCAAGTGGTTTGAAGGAGGTCTTAATATCTTTTTTGCTAAGGATTCTTCCAACCTTATTGGTCACTCCTTGGATGTAAGGGAGGTAGGCGTCTCTATTAGGGTTCTGGTCTTTTGGGACGGTGGGATTATCTCGGGTTTTTTCTAGGGCTCTGTTTATTGCATTCCTAATGTATTTTTGTTTATAACCTATGTTTTTAAAATTCTTGCTAAGGTGATCTGTTTCTTTATCCAGGTGTGCTTCATCTGATATTCTTATGGCTCTAGTGGATAAAGTTTTTAGGACACCTAGTTTCTAGTTGGGGTGGTGATGGGAGTTAGCATGGAGATAGTTCTCGGTGTGGGTCTTTTTTCTATAAACTGCATGTCCTAGATCCCCATTATTTTTCCTTTTGATAAGAACGTCTAGAAAGGGTATGCTATCATTCTCTCCAAGTTCCATTGTGAATTTTATTTCTTCGGATATGTTGTTAAGGTGTTGAAAGAATCGATGTAATTCATCTTTCCAGTGGGGTCGGAGAACATTGGTTTCATCAACAAATCTTTTCCACCTTAAGGGTTTTAGGGGAAAGAAGTCTAGGGCTCTCTTTTCAAAAATTTCCACGAAAAGGTTGGCAACAATGGGGGACAATGGGGAGCCCATTTCTACGTCGTTGGTTTTCTCATAGAATTCTCCTTGATAACTAAAGAAGGTGGAGCATAGGCAGACCTCTGCTAGGTTAGTTGTTTCAGGATTAGTGATTTCTTTCACAATTTGGATAGCTTCATATAGAGGGATTTTAGTGAAAAGGGAAACTACATCAAAGCTAATGAGGGTGTCTTTAGGTCTTAATTTTTCATTTTTGATGATTTTAATAAATTCATTGGAGTCTTTAATGAAAGAGTCAGTGTTGTAAGTTTTAAACCTGCGAAGTAAAGCAATGCATATAGATTCTTAAGAAATACAGAAATAATCAATGGCTCATACACAGAATACACAGAGATTTTTACCGGAAACCCTCAACCGGGAAAACCTTTCTTCTTTTCATTATATCGAATTTCACCATTCGCCATACAATATATAGAATGTTTTTAGGTATTATGTAGATACCAAAACCCTAATCCCTTAATCCGGGATTAATTTACAAATCAGCTAAAAATAGCAAAATTCGCTAAAAATAGCAAAAAACCGCCCAAAAAAAAAAACCGCCCGGCGCAACGGCAGAGCCCTAGTTTGTACGGACCGTCAGACGCAGTTATCTGACGCACCCACACACACACACATGCAAATAATATAACACATACCCAACAAGTGTGGCCTACCAAGGGGCTGAGGATGTTGTCTACGTGTTTAGCTAGTTCATAGGTTGGTGAACCTATGGTATTCACTATCGGTGTGAGAGGAATATCTTCTTTGTGAATTTTAGGTAGACCGTAGATCCTTGGGGTGATGTCATTGTTGGGGGTTAAAGGCTTCTTAGTTCTTTCATCTAGGTTAGAGTTGTTGATGGCATTCTTTACTTGTCATATAATCTTCTTAACAGGGTTGCAATTAAGTTTCCTATAGTTGCCACTCTGGGATAGGTGTTCATTCATTTTCCTATTGTAATCACTAAGGTTCATAAGAACTGTGGCCCGACCTTTGTCTTCTCTAAGAATCACCAAATTTTCATCATTTCTTAGGTCCTTTAAGGCTGCGCGTTCTTCTTTACTCAAATTTCTTTTCAGAGGTTTGGCTTTGCGCAGAATAATTGAGCAGTCTTGTCATATTAGTTCTTTGTCTTCATCGGCAAGGTGTTGTATGCTATCCTCTACGCAACATATGATGTTATCGATGGGGATGGAGGTCGGAGAGATAGCGAAATTTAGTCATTTTTCTAATACGCCCAGCTCGGCCTTGTTCAATTCACGTGCAGAGAGGTTCACTACAGTCATTGCGTTGGTGTTTCTATTGCTATTTTTTTTGCGGAGTAACCTTTCCAGCTTGGATGTATGCCTGTTTCAAGCTTCTAAATAACACCTGTCATCTTTCATGGCTGCAATCACATCCACTATTTTCCACAATTTGGGTGCAATTATATGCGCTAGTTTCAGGTGGATTCCAAGTGCTTTTTTGGATAGGTGTTCCAGATTACATCTGTTTTTTCTAATTTCACCTCTAACAATGGATAACCCTAACTTTATTTATCTCAATTTAAAATCCCCCTTTATGAATGAACGTGATAAGATATTGGTTAACAAGGTGAATCTCTCGTGCTCCCAGGTTGAATAGAAATTAGCGGACTTACACAGAGAGGTGGAGGCATCAAGGCACATCATGTAACATCCCCATTATAATCCCTAGTTTAATTAATGCTTACGTAGATATAATATGTGGATATGGACAAGGGATGTAGTATGCAAATTGTATCTCTATGTTTTAATGATAAAATGTGATTCCAGTTGCTAAGGGGACATGGACAAAGTATGGGGGATGAATTAATCCACAAGAGGGGGAATTTTCTAGGATAATGGCCAAGAGGGGTCAAAAGGGGAATTGCCCATGTATATTAATTCAACTCATTTTCCCTAAACGTTCTCATTGTATAAGAACCTTCCAATTTTTTATTGAGTGTTCCCAAAGACAATCATTGAATACATGTAAGAGGGTGGTTGTGAGTGGCGAGATCCCAGAGTTATTGGGCACATGGGGGGTTGAGTACAATCAGTTTGGGTAAGAGTGTGAGTAAATAAAGGCAAGCAAAAGGGAGGAAATTCGTATGGGTTGGGTCAACAATTCTTAGATAGGAGGTTTTGTGCATGAGGGAAAGGGGAGAGCAAGAAAGAGAGCTTGAGCAGGTGCATCTACGGAGAGCGGATTCTAGAGAAATATGGAATGTATTTGGAGCATTTTGGAGCTAAAGATTGAAGAGCCAAGTTGTCAGGCCTGAAGAGTGAACTCCAGAGTGAGTTGCATTGTAACAACAAGTGTTTGTTGCTAGTTTACTGGTAGTTTTCCTAACAACAAGTTCCCTTGAGTTCCCAGCTGAGAGATTCCTAGTTACCTATGCCAAATAAACCTTGATAAATGAATGGTACATTCCTTAGCATAATCCTGATAAACATATGGTACATCCCTTGGTTTATCCCTGATAAATGAATGGTGCATTCCTTGGGTTGGGCTGGTCAAGAGGAAGAGAGATGGTAGAAAAATCTAGATAGTTGTATGAGGATATCAATTGGGTTATGAGTTTTATGAGCTATGAGTGGACTATGAGAGACCACCCTCTTTTCTAGATTACTAGCCTCATATCGGGGGTGATTGGCTGTTGAGATTTGGAACAATCAACCTATGGTTGGGTGTAACATTCGTCCAAAGCAGCTGGTTGCACATTTCTTGTTTAAAGATAAGTTTTTTATCTTGTTGTTGAGTTATTTGCATGTGCTATTGTTGTGCATGAACTCTACGTAAATGAGAATGGATTATATGTTGTTGTAATGAGCAGTTTAGTTGCATTTCATGTTGATTATTAGCATGCTTTAGATGCATTTGTTTTATGGTTATAGACAGTAGCTAAATACATTTTAAATTTGTAGTTGTAAGCTACAAGAAATTGACTTACAAGAAAATAATTACTTAGTTCATAGAAATTTTGTTTTTATGTGTATTCCACACCGTAATGTCCCTCGGTTGGGATAGGTAATGTTACAAAGTGGTATCAGAGTTGTAAAAAGGGAGAGTTTTATGTGGCGTGGCCCAACCTGGGTGGATGGGAATTTTACAAAGTGGTATCAAAGCTCAGTTTTCAATGTTGAGCTTGGATGGGTTGAGTTAGCATAATGATGAAGCGAAAATTTGTAGAGAATTAATTTTGGAGTATGTCTGCAACTTTTTTTATTAAATTACTGCAGTAAACTTAAGAGAAATCTCATAGGCAATGTGAAGAATTGAGCCTCTTTGGAAATTTTAAAAATAAGCAAAATCGAAAAAACTTGGGTATTATTTTTCATACGATGACATCAGCATGAAATGGAGGCCACATGTCCACTGAGGTGGTAGAAGAAAGAAGTGTACTTCCACGATTACAGGTACATGTTGGATGGGATCACAATTTGCAGGTGATGTGGAGCCATGTGGCAGACGAACTGTCAGTCCCACGAAACTGTGATAAGATCTTGGAATTTGTCTAAGTGTCAAGTTATCGTGAGTCCGCGGTAAGAAGTGGAAAAATGGTTAAGTGCTGAGACTTCTTGGACGTACTTATGAAAGGAAGGTTACAATATTAGGAGTCCACGTAGATGGGAAAATGGTTAAGTGTTGAGACTTCTCGGACGAACTTATGAAAGGAAAGTTACAAGATTATGAGTCTGTGAGTCTGTGAGTCTGGGAGGAAAAAAGAAGTTAAGTGTTCGTGACGGATTCATGGAAGGTATGAAGATATGCTATGAGTCTGCCACCCGCAAGCCCGTGAATACAAAAAAGTTTCTAAGAATGGGAGCAAGTTAAGTGCAACGGAACTAGAGGGTGAAAATTGGAGATCGTGAGCCCAAAATGAAGAAGAGACATGACTTATATCTGCAATGAATCCATTAAGACAAATCAACATCGGAGATCTAATCAAGAAGTGATATGACGGTTGTTGAGTGTTTCTACTATGTTGCACGTGCTAATGAATATTCCTTCACTGTTTTCCACCATAATTTCCAGCTTGGAGCTCAGATTGGAGAAAACGAATAGACGTTGGAAAGGTCTTGAGGATTAGAAGAGACCCGTCAACCCGTAATTTTGATTTGGGCATTATATTTTCTTCAAAAGTGATAAAAGTGAATTATGTAGTAGAAAAAGAGTGGAAATTGTAACTTGTAATTGTTGTAACTATTCGCTCAAAACTCAGATTGAGGCATGAGGATAATCATTGGAAAGTTGTTTAAAAAATGAATGCATTTAAGGAATCCTACTTTGGAGTAGTGCATAATTATTCTTCATAATTTAAAATGAAGAATGACCTGTCATATAATTGATAAACATTTTTCAATATGCTTAATTCTAACAACAATTATTGCATGCACGTTCTTGCAGAATTTGAGATACAGAAAAATAGACTTTAGTTCCTACATGAGAACTAGAGACATGGAGGATGCTCAAGGTTTTTACAACCATGAAGAAGAAATTAGAGGTTTTCATACCAGCATGGGTAATGTTGAGACTGAGTCTAATGGTGGAAGAGATAGGCAGGGAACTGTAACTATGAGAAGCCTACAAAAGGAAGTGCAGAGCTATAGGTTCGATAATGAGAGGATCATGAAGGTTCAAGAAGAGATACTTAAAAGCCTAAATATTCTACATAAGCAATTTAACAAGGACTCTGACACCAAGAAAGCAACTAGTTCTAGAAAATTATCAACATTAAGATCCCATAGCAAAAGAGATGATCATGGAAATGATAGGAAGTCAAGAAGCATGAGTATATGCCATTATTATCCAAGGCATTCCACCGGAAGAACTCATGCAAGTTCACGTCCAGGGAGAAACCCAAGTGTGTCTCTTGTTCGAAGGAAAAGGATAATACTTGAGGAAGACATCTTGTAGGGTGAACTCAGGAAGATTAAGCCACCAAATTCCAATGGCGAGCACAAGAAAGGAGAAGATTTTGATGCCTAGTTGTTGGAAATGAAGAAATATTTCAAGCTACATGATTACACATCTCGAGTAGAGGCTATAATTTCCACCCACCACTTGTAAGGGAAGGAAACCATGTGGTGGGATCAACTTAAGAAAACCAAGAACCTTGATGAGAAAAGAATCTCATGGAGATAGTTCAAGGGATATTTCCAAGAGAAATATATGTCTGAGCATTACTATGAAAGAAAGATGAAAGAGTTCTTTGAACTCAAGTTGGTAACCATGAAAATGGAGGAATATGAGAAGCGGTTCTTTGAATTGTTAAAGTATGTTTGCTTCATCAAGGATGAGAAGGTCAAAATCCAAAGATTTATGAGTGGGTTACCCTCTTTCTATAGTGATAATATTCAATATGATAACCCCAAAACCTTGGAGGAAACCATAAGAACATAAAAGCATCTGTATGAGCAGAGAAAAGGAAGACCAATTTTCCAAAAAGCTTGGAATGACAAGATGAAGGGTAAAAAGGATTAAAGGAAAAAGGGTTTTAATCCACCATTTTTTAGGAATAATTCCCAAGAAAATCAGCAAGGTCAAGTCGCCCAAAATGAACACAAGACTGCAGATTCATTTGGAAAAAGTCCAAGGAAGCAGTCGGTGCAATGTTGGGGATGTGAGGGAAATAATATATATATGGATTTCCCTCACAAAGGAGAAAGAATGAGAATTTTCCACACCATTCAAGAGGCTGAAACAATGGAATACATGGGAAAAATCATGCCAAGGATTTATGCAACCTTGGATAACAAGCAAGAAAATATCAATCACCCATGATTGAAGTGGAAGGTAAGATCAATAATGAGCCCATAGCAATTTTAATTGATTCTAGAGCTATCCATAGTTACATAAATGCTAACATTGTTGAAAGATTTCACTTGCAAAGAAGTAAGCATAATAAATCTTGGTTAGTTGAGTTAGCCACGAGGGCTAAGAGGAAAATCAATGAGTTGGTTAAATATTGTTTGATAGACATGAATGAACTCAATAAAAAGGTGGATGTAAACATCATACCATTGGGTTCATATGATTTTACAATTGGCATGGATTGGTTAGAAAAACATCACGTTGTCCTAGATTGTTACAACAAGACAATCACATGTCTTGATGAGGAAGGGAAACAAGGCAAGATTCAAGGCATTCCAAGAGTTGTAGTTGTTAGAGAGATTTCATCTATGCAGTTGAAGAAGAGATTCAGGAAAAGATGTTATATGTTTGTATCCCATATGGAGGAGGCAACCAAAGACAAAGTGGCAAGCATTAAATATCATTCAGTTTTGAGGGATATTGAAGATGTTTTTAGTGAAATTTCGGGGCTACCACCAAAAAGAGACATTGATTTCTCTATCAATTTGGTGCCAGTAGCTACCCCAGTGTCTAAGACACCTTACAGTATGGGCACACCAGAACTAAAAGGTTGCAGATGCAACTTGAAGAACTTTTGAAGAAGGGGTATATATTCCCAAGTGTGTCACCTTGGGGAGCCCCGATTCTTTTTGTGAAGAAGAAGGATGGAACCTTAAGGCTGCGTATTGATTTCAGACAACTTAATAAGGTTACCATAAATAATAAGTATCCTTTGCCAATAATTTATAATTTGTTTGACCAACAGAAAGGTGCAAGAATATTTTCGAAGATTGACTTGAGTGATGGCTATCATCAAATAAGGATAAAGGAATAACACATCAAAAAGACATCATTCAGAACAAAATATGGCTAGTAAAGGTTCAATGGACCTGATACGGTCCTGAAGATGCTACATGGGAGCATGAAGAAAACATGCATGCAGAATACCCGTAAAGTTTTGACAGTTTTGAAGAAAACATAATGCAAGACTCCATTTTGAGCAACAAAAGTTTTGGAACCACATCTCAGAGTCCTAGCCAACTGCACTAGAGACCTTTATAAATGAATGGCTCATTCCTTGGTTATCCTTGTTAAACAGATAGCACATTCCTTAGGTTAACCTTGATAAACGAATGGTGCATTCCTTGGGTCGGCAGGTTGAGAGGAACATGAAATTTTGGTTGGGACTACCACTGGAGTTGTAAAATTTCAGATTTTATTTTCCAAGTATTGTGATATAAATTTCCATATATGTATATCATCATAGTGTGCATCGAGAATGACACACAAATATAGGGGAGGGGCAATGTAACATCCCCACTATAATCCCCAGTTTAATTAATGCCTACGTAGATATAATATGTGGCTACGATCAATTGATGTAATATGCAAATTATATCTCTATGTTTTAATAATAAAACATGATGCCAGCTGCTAAGGGGACATGGAGAAGAGATGGGGGATGAATTAATCCATGAGAGGGGTAAATGTCTAGGATAATGGCTAAGAGGGGTCAAAGGGGGAATTACCCATGTATATTAATTCAACCCATTTTTCTTAAGCTTGTTTTTTTTTTTTAAATAAAAAAGTGGAACCTGCTATATTAGATAGACAAAACTTTTACAGAGTATACAAAAGAGTAGGTCTGGAGTCACCCAAAATGATGCCGATTATCGGAAACCAGCATATATAAAGGGCGAGTAGCAATAGCATGAAAAACATAATAACAGAGTGGCATCTGTCCTACCCGGAGGAAACCAGAACAGATGTCAAATGGTCTAAATACACATAAAACAGTAATATTATAAAACTAGGAACCAAGAGAGCAGATAAAACTAGGAACCGAAAGAGCATATAAAACCTAGGTGCCTGGTGACCTGTCATCCTCGCTAGTCTGTCGCGTGGTCCCCGCCAGGATGGCGAAAGCTTGCGCACGGAGGGGGCATTTCCGCTTAGCTGGCACGTTGGAAAACGCATCGAGGAGCATGTCCATGCACTGGCCCATGAGGAGGGCCTGATGTTCCAGGTCCGACAGATGCCCCCGAAGGTCGAACATTAGAGCCAGGTGCTCTTCCCGGATGAGTGAACCATGCATGCTACCACCCACGTCCACCGCCACTTCAGAACCCGCTTCGAACACCCTCTGCTCTGCATAAGCCTCTGCACCCTTCGAGCCTGCTTCGTGCACCTATGTTCCATGGAAGCTGCAAGTGTCGTCACCAGGCCAGGGTATTTCCTCCACAATACAGCTGGGGGTATCATCTAGCAATGTCAGAGTGGGTCTGCATGCTTCCGGAGGGGTCACCACTCGGGTCTTCTCGTTTATCGACAGGTCCTCCATGAACGGGTCTTCCACCACAATGCAGGGGGGAAACTCCTCCTCATTACCAGCTTTCTGCAGGGCGCCCGACGCATTCTCTTTGACTTCTTGGCTGCAACCAACTCTAGGCTCAACTATGGTGGAAAGCCGCACCATTCTATCTACCCTAGCTTTCTTCCTAAGAATGGATGTCACCAGATCCAAGGCACGTTCCAACTGCTCCTTACGACACCGTTGCACCTTATGAGCCTCCCAGGCAGCACCACAGCGAGGTCTGCCTCTCTTCCGAGCCATGATGAAGGAGCAGGGTGAATGCAGGTGAAGGCCTATGAACCAGGAGTAGAGCAAATGCAATTGCAGGTGAGGGTGCGAGGCATAGGCGAGTGAGCTCTGTCTCACTGCGGTCAGAAAGAAATGCAGCGAAAATACTGGACTGCACCAGAGCATCCGAGCAATATGCAATATGCAAAGCCGCACCAGAGCGTCACTATGAATACTAGACACGATGAGAACTGGACTGCACTAGAGCGTCCAAGCGATATGCGAAGCCGAGGTGGGTGCAGTCCTGCTGTGTCCGGGAAAATTGAAAACCAAATAATCAAGAGCCGAGGTCATCCTCCTACCTTTAACCCTTGCCATCCCGGGAACACTGAGGTTGTAAATGCTTGCGCGAGGGAAAGGTCCCTCCGTCTTGCAACTGCAACTATGGTCGTTCCCCATGGTTAATACAGGCTCGTGGGTGGCGGCTATCGGCATGTATGCCTGGGCCGAGTGCAAGTCCACCTGTAGCCCCTGAGCTACGTGTCACCCCATCCAGGGATTTTTCTTAAGCTTGTTGATTGTATAAGAACCTTCCAATTTCTAAGTGAGTGTTCCCAAAGCCAATCATTGAATACATGTAAGAGGGTGGTTGTGAGTGGTCACATCCCAGAGTTATTGGGCACATGGGAGGTTGAGTACAATCAGTTTGGGGAAGACTGTGAGTCAAGAAAGGAAATCAAAAGGGAGGAAATCCATATGGGTTAGTACATCATTTCTTAGATGGGAATTTTTGTGCATGAGGGAAAGGGGAGAGAAAGAAAGAGATTTTGAGCGGGTGCAACCATGGAGAGCGGATTCTAGAGCAAGCTGGAACATATTTGAAGCATTTTGGAGTTGAAGATTGAAGATCCATGTTGTCATTCCTGAAGAGTGAACTTCGAAGTGAGTTGCATTGTAACAACAAGTGTTTGTTGTTGGTTTGCTGGTATTTTTCATAGCAACAAGTTCCCTTGAGTTCCCAGCCGAGATATTATTAGTTACTTGTGCCAGATAAACCATGATAAATGAATGGCACATTCCTTGGGATAATCCTCATAAACGTATGGTACATCCCTTGGGTTATCCTTGATAAACGAATGGTTCATTCCTTAGGTTAGGCAGGTCAAGGGGAAGAGAGTTGGTAGAAAATTTGGGATAGTTGTAGGAGAATATCAGTTGGGTTATGAGTTTTATGAGCTACTAGTGGACTGTGAAAAACCATCCTCTTTTTTGGATTACCAGGCTCAACTAGGGGGTGATTGGTTGTTGAGATTTGGAGCAGTCAACCTATCGTTGGGTGGAACGTTAGTCCCAAGCAGTTGGTTGCACAATTATTGCTTAAAGATAATTGTTTTATCTTATTGTTGAGTTATTTGCATGTGTTATTGTTGTGCATGAACTCTGTGTAAATGAGAATGACTTATATGTTGTTGTAATGAGCAGTTTAGCTCCATTTCATGTTGATTATTATCATCCTTTAGATGCATATGTTTTATGGTTATAGACAATAGCTAAATATTTTTTAAATTTGTAATT
>JASDQU010682491.1:16623-26640 GCA_032191745.1 Picea mariana | reverse complement strand
TGACCATTCACCAACTCATTTTGTAGTGGTGTACTTGGATGACATTATGATCTTCAACTAGAATTGGGAAGAGCACCTGCACCACATTCGACAAGTCCTTCAAACACTGCGGAATTACAAGTTGTGTGCCAATTTGGAGAAGTGCACTTTTGGCATGACCCAGGTTCAGTATCTGGGATACATTATTGATGAGCAGGGGGTGCATGTGGATTCAACCAAGATCCAAGTCATTCGAGATTGGCCAACCCCAACCACCCTAATAGAGCTCCGCATCTTTTTGGGTCTTGTCAATTTCTACCACAGGTTTGTGTTGGGATTCTCTCATATCACATGGCCCTTGAGTCAAGTCACCAAGGGAGGAGCGAAAGAAAAATTCTTTTGGTCTGAATCTCAACAGAAGGCATTCGACGATTTGAAGCATCACCTCTACTCTACACTAGTGCTCACATTACCAAACTTGCAACAACCATTTGAGATCGAGACAGATGCATCCTACTATGCTATTTGGGAGGTCCTTACTCAACAGGGGCATCCAGTGGCATATCACAGTGAGACACTTTCTGACATAGCCAGGAAGTATCCCACTTATGACAAAGAGATGTATTCCATTGTGCAGACTTGTCAACAATGGAAGAATTACATTTTGGGAAAGGAAACGGTCATCCACATAGACCACGGAGCCTTGCAGTTCATACAAACACAAGGGAAGTTGCAGAATGATCACCATCAGAAGTGGTCCACATACCTGCAACAATTTCATTTGAACATTAAGTACAAGAAAGGAAGCACCAATAATGTTGCAGATTGCCTCAGTCGACCCCCTATCATGGCACTAACCACAGTGCTCAGCTCTTATGGGCATGAGACTTCTGATTGGTCACTTCTCTACAAAAGTGATCCAGAATTCGACCACACACATAATACTCTCTTGGAGGGTAAGAAAGTTCGTAATTTTCACCTCCAGGATGCCCTGCTATGTCACTTGGGACATCTTTGTGTTCCTTCAAGCAAGCGTGCCAAGATTATTTAGGAGGCACACTACAGTCGAGTCGCTAGGAATTTCGGGGTCGAGAAAACAGTGCCAGTATTGAAAAAGTATTTCTATTGGCCGAACCTTCGACAAGATGTCGGGAAGTACATCAATTCCTGCACTTCTTGCACCATTGCCAAACTGACCATCAAGAAGAAAGGACTCTATACTCCGCTGCCTACCCCTAGTCGACCTTGGGAATCCATATCCATGGATTACATGTCAGGAATTTCTTCTACTAAGCATGGAAATGACTGTGTTTTTATGGTCATCGACAGATTCTCGAAGATGTCCATTATGATGGCCTGCAAGAAGAATATCACAACAGAAGCCACTGCTAAACTCTTGTTTAAATGAGTGTGGGTACACTTTGGGATCCCATAGTTTATCATCTCAGATTGGGATAGTAGGTTCCTCAGTACATTTTGGTCCAACCTCTGGTCGATGTTGGACACCAAGCTCACCAAGTCCACATCTTTCTGTCCACAAACTGATGGCCAGACAGAGGTCATCAACCAGATGATTGTACACATTCTGCACATGTACAACTCAAATCATCCACACACATGGGATGCGAGCCTCGCCTATGTACAACACAACTACAATCAGTGTCTACATAGCTCAACCAACCACAACCCCTTTGAGGTGGGCTTGGGATTCCAGCCACTATGTCCCATTGACGTAGCCATGCCATTTGTGGCTGCTTAGGTAGATTCAACCCATGTCAAACAGCTTCATTGAGTGCATTCAACATATCCGCCAATAGGTTCATGACATATTGAACATAGCCAATGCTAAGTACAAGCAACAACATGATCAACATCAGGTGCCACACAACTTTCAGGTGGGCGACAAAGTGTGGCTACATTTGCAAAAGGAGTGCCTCGCTGGACCCTAACGCAAGATTCTCTCACTCCAATATGGGCCATACACCATCACCAAGGAAGTAGGGAACAATTCCTTTGAGCTTAGTATTCCACCATTCCTTTTTCTGCACCCAGTGTTCAATGTGGACCACTTTCAGCCCTACTTTCCACCCTTATTAGACACATCCGACATGGCAAAACAACTCACACCAACAGAGTTAAACCCAGATTGCATGGAACAAGCCACAACTAATCGGATTATGGACACAGAGATCAAGAACACCCGCCAATAGAGGATCCAGCTATATCGAGTNATGGAGGAACTCAACGCAATGGGGACCATTGCTTCCTAAGGGGGGAGGAATGATCCAGGTGGATATCGGTGGCCACCCACCTATTCTACTTGGACCCACATCATTGTTTCTTTTAGTTTCCTTAATTGTAGCACAATTTATTATTTTTAGCATTTTTTCGGGTCATGAACTTCCGGAGCCGTTTTGAGGCCCTAAACAACGTTTTTTGGGCATGAATTCTCCGATGAACATGAGAATGTTACAGACTTGATATTCACTGTCAGCAGTGTAGTCCTCGAATAGATCTTTCTAACGATGTATCATGTGTGTCAAACGGAGATAGTATGCCAAAGTTACGACCCGGGAAATTGATGTACCAATTTACCCCAATGGGACCCATATTCTGGAGTTTCATCTCCTAGGGTTAGGTTTTTGGATGTTTAGGGTTTTCCATTGTTTCTCAATAATATATATGCCTTCCAGCCTCATTGTAACACAGAGTTCAAAGGCCAGTAGCTGCCACATCTCTTCTCAGAGATAAACTACCAGCGCCCAAGTTATTTTATTTCCATTCTGTCTGTAAGCATATTTCAATCATTCGTTGTTAATGAAATGAAGTTTCACTTCCACTGCATCTCTACGTTTATGTGTATTTATGTATTTCATTGTGTTCCTGCATAAATCCGGATCATTCAGGTCGACCTATGAGTGAGATTTTCCCTTTTTACTGTTATGGTCACCTCTTTCTACAATCAACTTTTTAGACTCCTTATCAAAACCAACACTTTGAAAATTGAAGGATTCCTCTTCACTAAAGGTCTCATKTKCAATGAMTTCCAATAAAGAATTTTGTTGAGCCATATTTTATGGTTGTTCCATTGCAGGAAATATTTTCTCAATATCTACCTCTATCTCCATGTCCTCRATAGAAAWTCTTTGGATKCCATTTTCTATAATATTATCCTCTTTCTCTTGCACCAAATTATTCATTTTATTTTTCATAGGGAGTTTATGTGAAATATCGATTTTCCCAGGGGGAGGATTCTTATCTCCCCCTCCGCTTGAACTACTATTGACAACCTTTCTAATTGGGTGAGACATTGGATCATTGCTTTGGGATGTGGTATTTCTGTGAGTAACAACTAGAGACTGGGCACTCCTTTCATTGGGACCTTTTCCCTTTTTCTTATAAAAATCATTAGTATTGAGTATTGTTTCTAGGTCACTAGCATCGTGTACATGAGTACTTTGGTTGTTACCTTCTTCTTCTTCACTCAAGATAGTTTGGATGAACGCGTTATTGAATCCCAATGAAAGCCTATGTTCTACAAATATTTTATGTGTATCAAAGCCTTTTATCGTTTCGACATAATTCAAATTCACATTGTTGAATAAATTATTTTTTCCTTTTTTCAAGGAAGTGGAATAAATTGTTTTTTCCTTTTTCCAAGGCACGGGAATAAATTGTTTTTTCCTTTTTTCATGGAAAAAATATAGCCAAAAGTTATACTTCCTTGCCACCTCTGTAATGAATAATATTTTATATACATGATACGAGAGAAAAGAAGGATTTTCTTTGGAACAAAATATCCTTATGACACTGTGATTCTCCATTTGTTATATTGTTCCTTTTTTCTCTAATAATCTGTTAGCCTAGTCAAATATCCTTGAAGTATTTTCTCCCAACAACAACCTTTTGAAGACTGAGACAAAATCATTATAAACTTCATAAAAATACAGAGGGGTATTATGTATCCATAGTGCATGATACCAAAAGGTAACCAGATCTATTTCATGATTCACCCTCTTACTTATGGTCAAGTTTGGAAATTGACAACAATATACAATAGCGAATATCAGATAAGAAGCCATAAAGAATTTTTTGTCCTTTTTATAGTGTGATAACTCGGACGATATTTCGATAGAAATCAGTTTTCCCCAGTCAAATATGTCTTGTTCTTTCACTATAAAATATAGAATATATAAAATCATGCGAGAAATAGTAGCAGTGCTTTCCTGACCTATCAACCTAGTAAACAACCATGCAATTTCTCAATAGGGGTTTTTAAAAGATTCAACTTGGATCCTGGTTATGTCTTCTAGGATAGGCACAGGATTATCCAAATATTGAGGCAGGAGGTCAAGTCCATTGTTATGTTTCTTCAAACAATCTCTACAGCCTTATCCTTTGAAGGTAAGCGTCGGCTCTGGGAGCTTCAACATATTGCGAAAAACTTGTGGCGAGCAGGAAATCGAAGAATTATCTTGGAGTTGTATAATTCTCTGGCTTGGAAAATACTTCTCAACACACCATGCAAAAAGTTATTTACAGTAAAAAACCTTAAGAACACACCCGAATCGAGCAATTCTATATGCCCAAATTACGTCTTTCTTTGCAAGAGGAGAGGAATAATATGAATATGCTTTAGACCATTGAAAGTTTTGGTATTCACGACCAAAGATATTTAAAGTATGATCGCAAAATTGTTGTCTAGATGATGATGCCATAGGTTGAAGAGAGTATTTCTTTAGCTGGATAATAACTTCAAATAAATCTTTTCGGAGAGATGATGATAATTTAATCCCTTGGAAAATGGAGATTTAATGCAATTTAATGAGAATTCCTCGATCCTTTTTCCATTAATGACGATCTTGTTGGATCCTGAAAAAAAATTGTTAGCATTAAACAACACTTAATGCATATTGGGAAAATCAAGAGAATGGCGGGGACGGATAAGAGAAATTTTGAATATGGAGCTTTTCATGAACCCGCCAACTCATGGTTATGGATGATCACAAATATGTTAAGTGTAGAAAGGAGGTTGGTGGGACTTGCATGCAGAAGAAATAAAATACTTAGGGGCTCGACACCCACGACAAATCTGATGGTCAAAATGTAGATCACGAAACTTTGGGTGCAAAGTGGAGATCACAGAACTTGGAGGATGAGGGCTCAAACCCGTGAAGTTGAAAAAATTACTAAGTGTGGTGTAGGAGTGGACTTATGACAGGGAAAAGTGGATAGAGATGAAGGTCCACAATTCTGCCAACCTACGAATCCGTTGATTACTGAAATATGACTAAGTATGGTAACTAGAAAGGGATAGAATAAGGGAAAACATAAAGAGGGAAACAAGGGGAGATGTAGAAGAGGGAAAAGAAATGGAAAAAGGAAGTTGGGAATATAGAATGGGGAAGGAAAATCCAGAAACGGGAAATGATCTCAACAACTGGATCCAATTGTGGGATGATAACCCCCTTGTGGGTTGTCAAGAAAGATTCAATAGATCCAAATCTGAAAACAACAAATCCAAGAAGGCTCATTCTAATCCTGAGAAGGATACAATAGTCTTTGAGCCATAAAGGCAACTAATAGCTCATATATATACTTCCCCCTTCAAGGGAAAAGTTGAACACCAAGAGAATACTTCAAACCATCATCACAAGAAGCTTGAATTTACTAGCCCTGAGAATCATAATTCCAAAGAGGCTCAGAGATCTCCAACTCATGATTCCACTTCAACATCTAGTCCTGCATCCACCCCTGTATCTCCCATAAATCTTCAGATTCCTATTATTCAAGCCATGGTTGTTAACAGGATGGATGTCATTATTGCTGTCAGATATGCACCCTTAGTGCTTCCTGTAAGCTTACATGCACTCCCATCCATAGATTACATGAAATATTTACCAAGGTATAATGGGGAAGGTGAGATAATTGTTGAGGAACACCTGGTAGCCTTTTACATCTTTGCAGATAACTTTAACATTGATTATGCATATGTATGGATGAGGTTGTTTGTGCAGAGCCTAGATGGGGAAGTAATAAAATGGTTCAAGGGTCTTCCTCCAGCTTCCATTGTAGATATTTAGGCATTGGATGAAGCATTCATAAAGAAATGGGGAGATAGGAGAGATTATCTCTACTACATCACTGAGTTTGGGGCTCTAAAGAGAAATAATGGTGAATCTATTTCAGATTTCACCAAAAGGTTCAATAAGATGTATGGCAGAATTCTAGATGAGATTAAACCAACTGAAGCCTCTGCCAAGATCACTTATGCCAATGCATTTGATGCAAATTTCTCCCTCCTAAGGGAGAGAATATCAACCACACTGTTTGCCATGCAGGAAGAAGCCACTGAGTTTGAATCTAATATTTTGGCATCAGACAGATTAAATACTAGATCTGATAAAGATAAGAAAAAACAGAGAGAGGATTCCCTTGCCTCCTCTATCTCAGCCATATCTGATCCAAAACTTGATGAAATGACCAAAAGTTTGAAGGATCTGACTTCTGAAATAGATAAGCTAAAGTGGGGATCTAAACATCCAAACAGAGCTTTTCAAGGGGATGGTAATAGAAGTCAAATTCAATTCATAAGGCCTAATGATGCCCCTCAAATCATGCATAGAGAAAGGAGAAATGATGGCGATCAAAGGATAGTACCTCCTTTTCAAAAAAATCAGATTGAGGAAACGGATGCAGACAGTGATGTTGCGGATGATACTGTTGTGATTTTCAATGAAACAGATTATTATATCAGACACCTAACACAACAAGAATATGAGGTAGCACAATTGTCAAATCAGTTTGATAATCAGACAGGGGAAGAGGGAGTTATTCAAGGCCAACCCAAGAATAAATATGATTTGAGGATGAGAGCAGGGCCTCTCAAAGTCACTACCTCTTATCAAAACAAACAAGATGAAGCTCCTCCAAAGCTAAATCCAAGTAAAGGTATGTCATTTAAAACTCAACCACCTCCCTCATTTAAACATGTAGCCCCCGAAATAAAAGAAGCTAATAGGCCACCAGCCTATTTCATCCTAGAACATGAGTTGATTAAGATCAATATCCTTGTGCCTTTGACATAGTTGATGAAGAATGAACCTTTCAAAAAATCTATCATGAAAGTTCTACAACCAACTTCTTCTAGTGTACCTTTTGATGTAATCAGTTTGCAGGATTAAAACCCAACCATTACAGTGGGTCCACACATTGAGGATGGCTCTGATGCTTCTCCACCATTCTACATATCTTTAAATGTTCATTACAAGATCTTGCATAATTGTTTTATGGATTCAGGAGCCTCACACAATGTTATGCCCAAGTTTGTTATGGAATAACTAGGTCTGAAGATCACCAAACCTTACCAAGACATGTACTCCTTTGATTCTAAGAAAGTAAAATGTCTGGGACTGATAAAGGATATGGTGGTTTCTTTGGCACAGTTACCCATGAAGAGTGTAGTCATGGAAATTTTGGTGGATGACATTGCCCCAAAGTTTGGTATGCTCTTATCCAAAACTTGGGCTAAGAAGGTTGAAGGATCATTGCAAATGGACCTCACTTATTCCACCATCCCTATGTTTGGAGGAGAACACAGAAGGCTATACAGAGAGGTGAGGTTGGCCTACATTGTCAGTGACTATCAGAACCCAAGAAATCACCCCATTTATGTTGTTGAGGATGAGATCGGCTCATCTTTTTTTCATTTAAATAATGATGAACCTGAAATATCAGTCAGCCAATGCAGAGACCATGCACTGGAAGGTCAATAAAATAGAGTATGGAAGATGTATTTCGATGGATCTTCATCAAAGGAAGGATCAGGTGCAAGTATACTCCTCATTTCCCCTTCAAAAGAGGTAATCACACTCTTCTATAATTTGGAGTTTGAAACTACTAATAATATAGTTGAATATGAAGCTATGGTATTTGGGATTGAGGGTTTCCAAAGACATGGCCATTGACTGTCTAGCAGCTTTTGGTGATTCTGAGTTGGTCATCAATCAAGTGAGGAACAACTATCAAGCTAAACAATAGAGACTCAAGCAATATATAAATAAGGTATGGGATCTAATCGATAATTTATTTCTATCATTTAATATTTCCTTTATTCCCAGAGAGAAGAATTAGAAGGAATATTCTCTGGCCCTAACTGCCAGCACCTTCAGGCCTCCCATTGGCCCAAATATTAAATATCGGGTGGAGATTAGGCATAAAACAACTATACCAGACAACATAAAGCACTGGAAAGTCTTCGGTGATGATCTAGAGCTACAGAGATTCGTACACACCATTGATGAATTCTCCAATATCTCAATTGATCAAAAAAATCAAGAAGGTGAAAGTGAGGAATTAGAAGATCAACAAACATCTCATCTTCTGAAGACAGTAGTTGGTCATGATATTGTGGAGCTGAAAACCAATCACATTCCAAGGGAACTAGTGCCATTGGAAAGGTTGTTTGACAATAATGATGTTTACAGAGGGGATGCCATAAAGAATCAAGAAGAAGAGATATCATATTGCAATATTGGGGCCACTAAGAATCCCAACATCATCAAGTTGTCCAAAGCAATAGTAGCAGAACAAAAGGGCATGTATGTTAGTCTCATAAAAAAGTTTTCTGATTTTTTTGCATGGTCCTATGAATATTTGAAGACGTTTGACACTGACATCATTCATCATAAGATCCCTCTAAAGGTTGGCTCCAATCCATTCAGACATAAGATTCAGCAATTTAATCCCATGTTGATGTCCATAATTGAGAAAGAGATGAAAAGAATGTTGGATGCTAATATTATTGTACCATTAAGTTACTCAAACTGGGTGGCCAACTTAGTACCTGTAAGGAAGAAAAATAGGGAGATACGCTTGTGTCTTTATTTCACAAATCTCACCAAGTGTTCTCTGAAGGAAAATTACCCCCTCCCCAAGATGGATCATATTTTACAGAGGATGGTAGGTGCACACAAAATTTCCTTGTTAGATGGATACTCTGGTTATAACCATATAGCAATGTGTGAAGATGATAAATAAAAAACAAATTCACCACCCCATGGGGAACATTCATGTATGACAAGACGCCCTTTGGGTTGATGAATGCAGGGGCCAATTTTGAGAGGGCCATGGACATAGCCTTCATGGGGGGGAAAGACAAATTTATGGTTATATACTTGGATGACATCACCATTTTCTCCAAGTCTGATGATGAACATTTGCAGCATTTGGAGCAAGTTTTGAAAAAATACATGGGGTATGGAATATCCCTGAATCTTAGAAAGTATCACTTTACCATGCTACAAGGAAATCTCTTGGGCCACATCATATCGGAAGGAGGTATAAAAATTGATCCAAAGAGGGTTTGTGCCATTCAAGAGATTGAGATCCCCATAAATAAAAAGGTTGTCCAGTATTTTATTGGTAAGATAAACTTCCTCTGACGTTTTGTGCAAAATTTTGCTGAAATTATGAACCCTATTACTAACATGTTGAAGAAATATGTTGTGATAAAATGGTCCTTGGAGGAAAAATCAGCATTCCAAACGATCAAGCAGGATTTAGTTGAAGCCCTTGTGTTAGCCAGTCCTGACTATACCAAAGATTTCATCATCTTCTCCTTTTCTTCAGAAGAAACCATTGATGTTGTATTACTACAGAAAAATGAAGAAGGGCATGAACAACCAATAGTCTTTTTCAGCAGAGCTCTCAGAGATGTTGAGCTAAAGTATGATATATTAGAGAACCAGGCTTATGCATTGGTCAAAGCACTCAAAGCCTTTAGGGTTTATGTGCTACAGTCTTTCATAACAACCTTTGTCCCTAGCAGCAGTTTCAAAGAGATTATGGTCTAGCCAGACAGCGAGGGAAAAAGAGGAAAATAGATTATCAAATTGTTGGAGTATGACCTACACATAAATCCCACCAAGATGATCTAGGGGAAAGGACTGTCCAAATTGCTATCAGAATCAAATTTTAAGGTGCTAGAAGTTGCATCAAATCTTCACCCAATCGAATGCACCCATCATACAGCATGGA
>JASDQU010682490.1:53183-70962 GCA_032191745.1 Picea mariana | reverse complement strand
CATTGGACTATTCATTATATATTCCCCCATAGTAAGATTGATCTTATTGCATTTTCTTTAGCAATTGATAATTCCTCCATCTGCAATCATTACTTGAAACTCTGGCACTGGATATACAGAGCAATTGAGAGCTTTGGCTAATTTATAGTGAATGAAATTATGAATACTGCCATAATCAATTAGGACTATTACCTTTTTCTTTTTGATGTATCCTTCGATATTGAGGGTTTGAGGAGTGCTAATTCCAACCAATGCATTACATGATATCGTGGGAATCAACTCTTCAGATGAAATTGCTTCTATGTTTTTATCTTGAGATGGTTCTTGTTCTTGTTCTTCTTCCTCTTCACAATCTATGTAGAATAATTTCTTCACACCACACTTATGTCCCTTACTGTACTTGCTATCACAATTAAAGAATAAACCTTTTTCTTTTATTTCCTCTAATTGTTGAAGTGTCAACCTTGTAGGTTAAGGTGTTTTAGGAGAAAGAGAATTATTCTCTCTATAGATGTTAGGATTGGTCCTTCTAGTAGCCATGGCCATATTTTTACTTTCAACATTTCTTGCCACCTTAAATGCATTCTCCAATGATTTGGGTTCCCAAAGGCGAACCTCATGTTGAATGTTATCCTTTAAAGTTCCTATGAATACATCAATCAAGTGCTCATCTGGAATATTGGTTACCTTTATATTCAATCTTTGGAAGTTCTCAATGTGCTCGGTAACTGAACCCTTTTGCTTGAGATTTATCAATTGGCTAAAGAAGGTACTGATCCTTGTATCCTCATACTGTGCTATCATTTATTCTGTGAAAATTGTCCAAGTGACAAGTGATTTGCAAGAATAAAGCCATCAATACCATACAAATTTATTAGGTTCTAAATATAAAGAAGCAATTCGTACCTTTTCTGTATGTGGCACATTATGTAGATCAAAGAATTGCTCCATCTGAAGTATCCATGTGATTAGGTCCTTGCCATCAAAATTCTTCATATCGATCTTAGGAACTTGGTTGGTCTTCAACCCAAAGTTGGAGTTTCTCCATTCTGGATTCACCTTCCTTGTGTCCTCATCATGAATTTCATCAGATGCATTTTCACTTTCAGGTGTCTTCTCTGCTACAAAATTTTTCAATACTTCCACAATCTCCTCTTTTAAACCATCCATCTTTGCCTCCAACTTAGCTTCCATCTCTTGTAGTTCATATTTTGTTACCATATTCTTTTGTAAATCATTTATGTCCCTACACATTTCTTCACCTTCATCAAGAGTTCAATTAGGATTGTATGGAGGCTTATTTGGTGTAGAAGTTCCCTTTTTGGGTGGCATGTTGGCCAAGTATCACTTTTGAACCTTGATTTTGAGGTGGTTCTGCCAGACAATCTTTCTTATGTTGTATCTCCCATGTTTCAGCCCTTTTGGGTATGAAACTTTAGTTTATGTAGTTCTCTGATATCTCTTCTCTGCAATTCCATAGGTTTGATCAAAATTGGATGTGCCAAGTGTAAGTTATGGTAACCTCTCCACAACTTGTCAATTTTTGGCCTTTCTAGGAGATATCACTTATATAGCGTGTCGTGCACAAAATAATTGATATAAAATTCTGAAACTCATACCTGAAATATGAAAGACTATCCAGGGTCCAATGAAACCAATCCCACTCAATTTGGATACTCTAAGAAGAAATTATGATTGTTTTACCTCGAATACCTTCTTGAGACTAGTCAATAGGACTAGTTGGATACCCTATATCACACATGTTTTATATACAAATTTAAGATGACCCAGAAGTTGAACTTTTTACCATAGATACCTTACTAATTTCTATGAATATTCTCCAGATTTCAGGTTCTGAAACGATACAAAAACGTTTTTATAGAGAAAATTCCGCAATGACTCATTTTAGGATGATTCCAGAACCCTATCTTGTACAGGCTGTATCTACGAAAGTATAAGGCCTCAAGAGATGAAATTTTAACCCAATGTACCTTGATTCGTATGCTAAATATCCTCCAAGAGGTTCCTTCTGAAACGTTGTAGAAAACAAGTTATAGTGAAAATTCTAAGGTGTCTCAGATGTAGCAGCGAAACCCCAAGACCTTGAGCTCTGAAACCATATGTTAAGAACCAAATATCAATATAGCATAGAAAAACCTCAGAAAAATTAATCAACGCCTTGAAAAAGAGATAATTTCATATGATAATCCTCTTTGAGGGGGAAACCTCCTTTTACCTGACTTAAATGTTCCAATACAAGATGATTCCAATTGAAAATGTCTCCCTGGTATATATAGGAGACTAGGAGGTATAATTACAACTAATGGAATAAAGCCGACATAAATAAAATAACATTACTAATGTAATATGCCCCAATTAAGTGGTAGTGATCCAATATTAGGGATTAACAACTGGTGCTACCAGTAGCACCACTTTTTGATTTAGGGGTTGATTTTCATGTTTTTTATGAAAACATATGGGTTTTTTGGGTGAGAGTTTTCGTTTTGAGGCCACAGTTATTGTTAAGTCGGTAACATTGTCGTTGGTGGAGGAAGTAAATATGGTAGTGGAATTAATAAAAGTAGTGGAATCATTATGACGATTCAAAACCAGTTAGTGGTATCAAGAAAGAATAACATGCAGATTACGATGGCAGGGGTAGAACTCACCTTAAGGATGTCTCTCTTTCAAGGGGACGGGTTAAAATATACTGAACAACATTTGTTCATTTGTGACACGATATGGACTATAAAGAATGTTTAGGATGATGATGTGAATATTGCGTAATTGGAAATAAATTTCAGATATTGTGCACTATTATGGTATATGAAATATCATAATATTACACTGGCGAGTCAGACAAGAACATTATAAGAGGTAAGACAAGCGTTAAGGAAAGAATTCCAAAAATCTAAGTCTTAGTCGCAGTGCATTACAGAGATAAAGGATATAAAACAAATAGTAAATGAATTAGTATGGGACTATGATAAAAGTTTTAAGATATTGAAATACCAACTAACATTCCAGATTCTGGATGAAAAAAACATGGAATGGTTTATTGTAGGTTTATTGCCACATATACGCTTCCCTTTGATGCACCAGAAGATTGTGACACAATCGGAAGCTCTAGAAATTGCGATCAAAATGGAAGTGTCCCCTATAGGAGAGAATAAAGTGGGGATGGCTCAAGTCCAGTCACAATTGGATTTATTGACTATTCTATTGTAGGAAATTATGAAAGGAAAAGAAAAGCGCAAGGGATTTTGGTGTATCACCTATAAAACATAAGGCCATCTTAAACATGAGTATCCAACATGCCAACAATACTTGAATATAGAAACCCCAAATCGATTAGGATTATGGTGTGAAATTTGCAAAATGGTGGGTCACCACCCTCATAATTGTCCATTGATGCAGAAATACCAGAGTATTGCAAAGAATTTATTTTTCAATTTTTGTAAGTCTGTCGGACATGATGAAAAGGATTTTTGTGTGTTGGACTTGATGAGAGAGCGCACTTCATATGCATACAAAATCTAGGAATAAAATGTCGCAATAGAAGGATGAGTTGTGTAGTATAATACTCCGGGAGGAGGTTATAATCAAGGAAGCAAAGGAAGATTTACAAGCCATGAAAGCGGTGGATTTGCTAGAGGAGGAAGAAGACCAATAATTTTTTATAACTGCAATCAACTGCGACATTTGGTGCAAGGTTGTACAAATCCTTGCACAACATGCATGTACTACAGAGCATTGGACCATGTGATGGAGGATTATCCTCAATTTATAGAAAAATGGTAGGCAAGAGGGAAACAAAACCGGAACTAGAACTAGAACCCACACATTATATAGATGATAGGAGAAGTAAAGTGTGACAATCAACCCATAATGGTAGCAGTTACATGTGGAGGAACAAGAACCAGAGAGGACCCGATGAAACAAGGGAATAAAACTCACCAGTGGGTAAGGAAAGCAGTGGATCCATTACCATTCTTTTATCCAAGAAAAGAGAAGGAGACCTACCAGCAAGAAATAAAATAATTGATAGGAGCATACTGGATAGTATCAATTTCGAGTACACCATCGTTGTATGATAGACCATTGGTGTTTGATATGCCTCTAGTCTATCAGAGAAGTAAGCTAAAAAGGTAAGAACTTTGCAAAGTTTCTTAAGAAGTTGTTTAGAATTATTGAAAGATGGATATGCATTGAGTAGTCTATGCAGAATGATTGATCATTGTGCCCAAGAGAAGGAGAAACATGTCGCACATAGAGAATTTAATCAGGTGCATAGTAAGAAGTGAACATATAGGTAGTTCAAGCTCAGTTCGAAGATAGGAGCTTACAAAATAAACCTGATATAATTCTATATTTGGGGTCCGATGTAAATGTTATCACGAGATATACTTGGGAGATGATGGGCCAGTCGATGCTGATTTGGTCTCCTATCCATCTAAGTCTAGCGAGCCAACATAAGATCATTCTAGTTGGAAGGTTAACAAGAGTAAAGGTCAATTTTTTATGGGGTGGGTAGTGTAGCATACTTCGAAGCAATCGACATAGTAGATGGTAGTACATCTTATCCAGTACTATTGGTACTTGATTGGGAATTTTATAATCAGACAATCATTGACCTAAAGAAGAGACAAATGGTATTCAAAATAGAAGACTTGAAAGTTACTGCATCGTTAGAACCCGCTGAAGGAAGAAGGTATGTATAACCAACAAAGAGAAAAGAGCTTGATGGTTTGTGTAATATGACTTTGCAAATGGACGATTATGTGAACCCTACAGTTGAAAGAGTACTTAGTTGGAGGAGTATTAGCTAATGTGCATCATAATCAGAAGAAGCCTTGGAGAATTGGCAACAAAGACTGTATGAAGTATTGACAAGGAAGTGTGCTTGAATTACCTACACATTGAGATGGATTGGAACCAAAATAGTCTAACCTCCAAGGTGTGATGGGTTAACTAATATAATTTATTTTATAAGACAGTTTGAGTTGAAGATATTAGATCAAAAGATACTATTAACTTTGGATGTTGTGTTGAAAGAAACCCCTGCATGATGGTGGGATGTGCACAAATATGGCATAAGAAACTAGCAGCAATACAAAAGGATATTATAACTTAGATTCAGGATAGAGAATGAAAGTATCATGTCAAAGTATAGTGGATTAAGTTTTCCAATAGATCATGTTACAAAATGTAATGTGCAATGGAGATAAATACCTCAACAAGAATGGACTCATTTATTTGTGCATACTGTGGACACTACTTCGAAGAATTGGTACATAGCACTGGAAGTGTGCATAGGAACAGGAGATTGGGAAGAGTTGAAAAGAAATTTCAAGGTAACATTCAATTTTCAATATAACAATCCATTAACTCAGCCTTGCAGGTAATCAAGAATAATATTTTTGTGACAAAAGGTCCGATGTACAACATGCCTAGAGTCACTACAATAGTTGAATAGGTCTTGCAATGATACAATGTTTTTGAAGAAAACTAGGAGGATTAAGACACAAGAAATTTGCAGATATTTGAAACTGAAGGGGCATGTGTAATAGAAGGACTGTATATTGAGTCAGCTATATATTCCAAGCCCTTAAGAACACGCATAGTCGACATAGTTACAAAATATAAGCCAAATTTTTCCAACATAGGATATTACTAGATATATGAGACAGTTGAGAAGATCATTGACTTGGTACACGACTACCAGGATCTGTTTCCAACAAAGTTCTCAGACATGAAAGGAATCGATAGAAAATTAGGAGAAATTAAGATCCCACTAAAACCAAATGCCAAACCTATGAAGCAGAGACCCTATAGAATGAACATGGAATATAAGAATAAGGTAAAAGAAGAGATAGATAGAATTTTGGAGGCTGGAATTATAGAACCTGTTGAAGAATCAGAGTGGATAAGCCCAATGGTATTCCAAGAAAAGAAGGTAGGGGGGATTAGGATATGCATAGATCTAAGAAATTTGAATGATGCATGTTTAGATAACCCCTATCATGATTACTCTTTTATGGATGGATTCTCAAGGTACCACCAGATCAGGATTGCACAAGAATACCAATATAATATGACCTTTGCGACATAATGGGGTTGTTACTAGTACATAATTATGTCGTTTGGGTTGAAGAATGTACCAAATAATATTTTCCAGAGTAGTTGTTGCAACTTTCAAAGAGTTCATTCATATATTTTTATAGGTCTATTTATATGATTGTATAGTATTTAGTTTATTAAAAGATCACATTAAAACTCTATGCTTAATGTTGGATAAGTGTACATAGGAAATACGAGATCTCATTGAATCTAAAGAAATGCATTTATTTTTCACCTTTTGGATTTTTTTTGGGCCATGTGGTGTGTAAACAACGATTGTTAATGAACCCTGCAAAGATAGTCATTATTGTTGATCTTCCACCACCAAATTTAGTGCAGTTGAAGTCCACACTGGGTCATACAGGATATTATACAAAGTTAATCAAAGGATATGCGTAGATGACAACCCCTATGGACAAGTTGATGAAGAAGGAAGTTAAGTATCATTGGAATGATGAATTTCATAAGAGTGTGGATACATTGAAATACAAGATGGTCACTGCGCCGATTCTAGTTTTTCCTAACTAGAGCAAGGAATTTCATGTTCATTTGGATGCATCATCGATAGCATTGGGAGAAGTTTTGGCACAACCAGGTGAAGGAGAGTTAGACCATCCAATTGCATATGACAGCAGGGCATTATCATCTACAAAGAAAAACTATACTACAATAGAACGAGAAGGTTTGGAAATGGTGTATGCCTTGCAGAATTTCATACATTACCTACTTGGATCTCACTTCAAGATGTATATAGACAACTATGTGCTGAGATACCTAGTGAAAAATCTAGTGCTGGGGGGAGGGATATGAAGATGGTTAAAACTATTATAGGAATATGACTTTGAGGTGATCTAAAGTTTAACTTGAGACTGAATCATTTTTCGCCCAAACTATTAGAAGAAGATGCACACAACTTGGATGATTGTTTACCAGATGCACACTTATTTGAAATTTAGATGGTGGATGACTATTTTTCATAAATAGTTCAATTTTTTAGCACTAGCCCCATTATACTTCATAGCGGCATAGAGAAACAACTTGTAGTGAAGAAAGTAGACTACCAATTGATAGTAGGAAATATGTACAAGTTAGGTGCATACGGTATTCTATGACGTTGCGTATTGGAGCATGAAAGAAATATGGTGCTATAAGAGGAACATGAAGGGGTTAAAGGAGGTCACTATGCAGGAAAGGAAACAACTCATAATATTTTATGTGTAGTATTATGGTGGCCTACCCTGCATAAATATTCTAAATAATTCAGTCATAGTTGTGACGTTTCTCAGAAAATTGGGAAACCTTCTAAGAGAGATGAAATTCCCTTAGTTCCACAAGTGACGTTACAAGAATTTGATAAATGGGAAGTGGAATTTTTTGTATGATTAATCCACCAGCTAAGAGGTTGAGATATAGGTACATTAGTATTGTGACAAACTACTTAACCAGATGGGTCGAGGCAGAGCTAGTCAGAGACTGCAACACGGACACAACTACGTGATTTTTTTTAGAAAATATAGTCACAATGTTTGGATTCCCAAGAGTGATTATGAGTGATGAGAGAACTCAATTTATTAATAGGACTATTTAATCATTGATAGAGGAGTTTTAGATCCATCATCAGAAGAGTACACCATACGATCCTCAAGAAAATGGAACAGTAGAAGCCTTCAATAAGATTCTGGAACATGCACTGACAAAGATTTCCAACGTAAGATGGGATGAATGGGAATTGAATATTATAGTATTATTATGATAATATATGATACATGTGGATATCAGTGGCCACCCACCTTTTCCAATTGTCTCAAAACAGTTTTCTGGCAATTTTAGCAATTTACTATTTTTAGAAGTTTTAACTTTCAGGGCCATTTTGATGGCCTAAATGAACATTTTTCAGTATAGATATTCTCAATGATATCCAAAGGAATGATTGAGCACCCAAAATGAATATCCTCGATGATACCTTTCAAACGAGCTATCGTGCACCCCAAACGAAGATCGTATGCCAAAGTTACACCCCCGGGAAGTTGACACACCAAACTACCCAAAACGGGGTCCATAAAATTGTTGTCTTTTCATCTTCCGGGGTTATGGTTTTGGATTTTATTTATGATAAAAAGGGATTTGGAACCTCATTTTAAAATCATCATCTTACGAATGCGAGTATCGGACACATCTCTTCTCAGAGATAAAAAGCCACCATTCTAACGAGTCTTTCACTCTGTATTTTTATAGTCTTTGTACATTTTCGCTCATTAATAGAAAATTGCGTATTACTGTATCTATGTGTTTATGGTTGCATATCTAATACATTTTTGTTATATTATTGGATATCTGTTATATCTGTGTACATTGCTTTATTATATCTATGCTCTCACTTTGTGCCGAAAATAATCTGGATCAATATATAACTACAAGTAAGAAGTTGACATGACAAACTCCATTCAAGTTGACGTATGGACAAGAAGTTGTGATTCCTATGGAGTTTATTGTACCTAGTCTACACATTGTTGTAATGGTGAATATTACATAGTCTGGTGCAGTGGAAAAGAGACTAACAAAACTTATGGAATTAGAAGAAGACCATTTTTTCACAGGTTTCCAACAGTAGGTACATAAAGCATGTTAGCACTAAAAGTCACACTTTGACTGCTAAAGTGTAAGATCAACACCCATCGGAATGTAAAATATAACTTTGGTTTTTAATAGGTGGATCAGAAATATGGATAAAGAAAGAGAGAGGGCAACAAACTGCAGATCAGTAGGCTACACCAATGGGCAATGGAGTCACAAACATCCTTCTCGTCAAAGGCAGAAAAGCTGCTCAACAGAAAACAAGATTATATGATGATAGGTGGAAGAAATGAAGAAGGAAAACATAAGATAGAATGCTCAGAAAATAGAGATCCTTTCAATTTAATTAATCAACAAATACTTGAGTATAAACAATGACTGATGGGCAAAATACATCAGATCCTCTGTTGCTTAGGGATCCATAAATCATTGACAGCCTTTGATCCTCAAATATGCAATATATTCAAATAAGAAGAACTATAAAAGAAGAGTTACAATCTGAAATCACAGCTCTCATGAGTCTCCAATAGCAGTAATGCTTACAATCCTAAAATGCCCACAAGCTTACAAATGAAGACACACAGAAAACTGTCTATTCCTACTCTCTCTAGCCTCTCTTGGCTCATCCCTCCTCCTCTCCAATAGATATATCCCTCTTTAAATAGAAAATAGAATAAAAGTAACCTAAGGATGTCGAATCCCATCTCCTCCACTTGATTCTAAGCCTTGGAGATAGGTGGCAACAGTCAAAGAGACAAAAATCCAACAAACTGTTGATTTTCAGGAATTTGTTGGAAGTCATTAATGAAATGTCTCCACCTCATTGCATGAGGCCTTTTTTGGAGATAAATATTAGGTGCAGGTGTCCCTTGACATCTAACTAATCCTTCAGGAGTCATTCCAACTCTCCTTTACATGTGACAACCTCCCAACAAGGCGAATATCAAAACCGTGACCACTACAGGAAATTAGTACGCAACGCCACTGTGCAGAGTACGCAATGCCTACTTCTATATCCAATAACTCTCAAACCAAAACACGTTTTGAAAAAATGAGAGAGGTTTTTGTTATTTGGAATGTTATGAACAAAAACCTCCTCTAGTTTTGAAAAATACATCCTCAACTTCTCATAACCCATGTTTTAAATTAGTGACTCAAAACTGGCAGAATAACTCTGCACAATTTAGCCTCTGCCAGAATATTACGAAGTGCCTGTAGGTAGCGCCCGACTGTGTTTTTGCATGAAATTCGGTAGCATATATCTATGGGTGCTTTTATGCTTGAACTTGGATATTGGGAATAACTCAATATAATTTCAATTTTCCCCAAAACAAATAAAAATCCCATAACAATTGTATTCATTTGCCAAAATGAATAATGAAATGCAAATCTTGTTCTTTGTGAAATATTAGGTAGCGCCTGTAGGTAGTGCCACTTACGAAACACTGAGGCATAAACCAATATTGTGCTAACATAAGCTCCACAGGGGATAGAGTTCTCCCTGTGAGGCTCTAAGAACTCTTGTAGTTTCAGTGTCTTATCCTTTGGGCTTGTGGAATCATTCTCTCAACCTTTAACCTTTGCAATATACTTTGATCTATGACCTTTATCCGAAACTAAATGAAAATGAAAACTAAAACTGACAAAATGATGAAAATGATGCTTGTCTAGCAAGCTTATTTTGGGAAACTGAAGCGTTCAAGTTACATGAAACAACCAATGAAGCCATTTCATCATTTTTTCAAATGTTTGAAGTTTTGAAATGTACTTCCTTAAGCACCGAAGATAATTCTTACTTGAAGGCGTGTCAAAGAAACATTTGGAAATACACTTTCCATTGAAGGAATCAATAAGCCTAGGCCCATTTTCTGTTTGCAGACAGGTTGCAAATGGATCCTGGAAAACATAATCAATACTTGCCCCTACAACATTGCTTTGTGTAAAAAGTAAAAGTGTTGGATTAGGTCCTTCATCCACTATTCTTGGTTGTTGTATGCCTTGTTGATTCTCTGATTCATCCTCAATGCATATGGCCTTGGTCCACTCCTGGTCATGAGGTGTATTAGGAAAAAGGATTAGTGATGCTTGTATTTCTTTAATTTCAACCTTTCTCATCTAATCACATGGCATTTGATCTTGGCTACTTGATGAAACTGAGCTTGTGTATTCAAGAAGAATAGGGGGTTGATAGGGAAGTTCATCACAATTAGAAGTGCTTGTGAGAATAAATTATTCTATCTTATCTTCTGATTGTGAGGGATATTCATCATATCTTGGCTTATGGTCCCAATTTCTCAGTTTTTCACCCTCTAAAATTAGATTATCATCTTTTTCTTCTTTTTCAGCAACAAAAATATGACATGAGGGTTGAAACAAGCTATTGTTTATTTGATGGGAAGGCTACTTTTCTGATATAAGGTCTTCAACAGATTGTTCATGGAAATCATCTTCATAATCATCATACGAAGGTGAATCAATGACCATTTGACTATTAATGGATGAGGGTATTAGTACAATAGCTGGGACAACTGGTTGCTCAGGGAAAACATCCTCACAGTCATCAAAACTTGGCAAATCATGGCACATTGGTTCATTAACAATAGGAGGGACCGGTAAGCTATGAATTCAATCATGACAAGTTGCAACACTATTCTCATGATGAAATAAATCTGAATCTAAGATGACCTCTTGACTTAAAGAATTGAGAAAAGGAGGAGATAAGGAAATGATGGATTGTCCATATTGATATTTCTCTCGGGGACCTAGATTCTGACATGAATGATGCATTTGTTCTTCAAATTTAGGAAAAGCATTATGAAACTCAACATCTAAGTCTTGCTCTCTATAATCATCCCCTTTGTTAGTCTCTATTTTTGTCTTGGTTTAGTGAGAAACCCTTATCCTAAATCCTTCTTACCTACACTTCATTTTCTATTTCCAGTGGATTTCAATTTTTGGTTTTAGTGTCTTATGGTTTTCATTATAGTTTTTGGATAGTTTATTTAAGTTTGATTTTGAAAGACATGGTTTTAAAACGAGGTGTCACCTTATAGGCCTGTTTGAATTTCAAACTTTCAAATTTTTCTAAGTCATTAATAGTGCTACGAGAATAAGCCTATTCCCGTAGCGCCAAAATAATCATGCCTTGATACGCGCTTGCCATCCAGATTTTGTTATGATGACACGAATCGTGGATTGAGAGTTCGCATGCGTCCACAAAAGCCTGGAATCATTTACCGATTCAAATTGTTTCATAACTCGATTGATGTGTACCCGCGCTGGACTTATTTTAAATCACCCAATTCTCAATGATTGTTATATTATACCTGTTTGATTTTGCTGAATTTAGGGACAGGTATTCGCTCAAAGGAACATAATACACTAATAGATTGCAGGTGACAAATTTGGAACCTGAGGGCGCTAGTTACAGAATTGTGTTTTGATGGTGCCAAAGAGGAGAGGATAGGTAGTCAAAATAGAACTAGAGGGTGTCAAACTTCTTGAATCCTATCCTCAGATGGCTCAAAGGTTCAAAGACATTGGGTGGTTTGAATTCCTTACCACTTGTCAAGGTTACGATGAGCAGGTCTCCATGGAGTTCACTCTGAATTTTGATGGTCACGAGTTGGAGATCGGTAAGATGTTGATGCTAGTGACAGAGAAGACCATTGCAAAGGTTTGCAGGTTGGTTGTTGGAGGAGAAAGATGGTGGAAGAAAGAGCTTGTGGTTATAGAGTTTGTAAACCAATTCCTGCTTCCAGATAAGCAAAATCCAAATTGGAACAGGGGAGTACCTAGTAGTTGGATTTGACCCGAATGGCAGACTGCTCTGATCGTTATCCAAAAGAACAGGGCATTATACCTGATGAGGAATGGGATGAATTTATATCTATTCTTAAAAAACCTTTACCCACAGCTTTTCGAATAAATTCTAGTGGGCAATTTTCTGATGACATTCTATCCCAACTTGAAAATGAGATTTTGGCATCTCTCAATGCTGAGGATGTAGGTGGAAATGTGGTTGAACATATTAGGCCTTTACCCTGGTATCCAGCAAAGCTTGCTTAGCACTTGAATTTCTCTCGCATGCAACTAAGGAAAAACCAAATGCTTGAAAGGATTCATGAATTATTAAAGAAATAAAACGAGATTGGAAACATAACTCGACAGGAGGCTGTGAGCATGGTGCCACCCCTTTTCTTAGATGTACAGTCGCACCACTATGTTCTTGATATATGTGCAGCAACTGGATCAAAAACATTTCAACTTCTAGAGATGATTCACAAATCAGCCAAGATTGCATTTCTACCCAAGGGAATGGTCATAGCAAATGATGTTGATGTTCAATGGTGCAATCTTCTCATTCATCAGATGAAGAGGATGTGCAGTGATAACTTGTTGGTAACCAATCATGAAGCACAAAACTTTCCAAGTTGTCATTGAAAAAATAATGGCATGCTGACACAAACAACAAATGAGACAGAGGATAAAGGTAGTGGAAGACTTGAGATGAATGAAGACACCCATGCAGAAAGTATAATAGAGTTTCTTTTTGATCACATATTATGTGATGTACCTTGCAGTGGGGATGGAACAATTCATAAGGCACCTGATATCTGGAAAAATGGAATGTTGGACTTGGCAATAAGGTACATCGCCTTCGATTTTAAATTGCCATGAGAGGTGTTGCATCGCTTGAAGTTGGAGGGAAACTAGTTTACTATACTTGCTCAATGAATAAAGTTGAAGTTGAAGTTGTTGTTGGTGAGTTGCTTAGGCAAAGTGGGGGATCAATAGAGTTTCTAGATGTGTCTGCTGAGTTTCCTGAGTTGAAACGTCACCCCAGCCTCAAGAGTTGGAAGGTTTGTGATAAAGGCAAGTGGCTTACATCTCACAGACAGGTTGATAAACATCGGAAGACTACAATAGTTCCTAGTATGTTTCCTTCTGATAAATCTTGGAAGGATAACAATATGTATGTTTCTACACAAGATTGCAAGAAAACAGAGATTGAAATGGAACCAAAAGTAACTAATGGTTCAAATAAAAACATGGAAGAAAAATCTGTCAACAAGGATATGCCTTGTGAAGGTTCAAAGGCTCGTGGATACACAGGGAAACATAGCAATGATGGAAACACTATTTCAGAATTGGCATAAGTACCATTATATGTAAAGAATCATTAAGAGAAGAACCAAAAAAGCTACAGGAAATACTCTGTTATTTTTACCTTTTTTAGTCTTTTTCTTCAAGAGAGGTTGCAGAACAGCTGGAGAGGAATTTGTTGAAACCAAATAAGGTTTTTGTTGGGAACATGCCCCTTCAAAAAAACTCTCTCAGTTTTTACACAACAATCACATTTTAAGATGTTCGAATTGATCTTTGAGGCCTAATTTTCTGAAAAAACTACAGGAAACACTCTGTTATTTTTACCTTTTTTAGTCTTTTTCTTCAAGAGATGTTGCAGAACAGCTGGAGATGAATTTATTGAAACAAAAAGAGATTTTTGTTGGCAACATTCCCCTTCACAAAAACCTCTCTCAGGTTTTACACAACAATCATATTTTAGGATATTCGAATTGATCTTTGAGGCCTAATTTTCTGATAAAGCTACAGGAAATACTCTATTTTTTACCTGTTATAGTCTTTATTTTCAAAAGATGTTACAGAATAGCTGGAGAGGAATTTTTTGAAACCAAATGATTTTTTTTTGGGAACATGCCTCTTCACAAAAAACTCTCTCGGTTTTTACACAACTATCACCATTTAAGATATACGAAGAGATTGTTGGACCCTATTTTTTAGGAATTTACCAGATTTGTTTTCTTGAAAAAACTCATGGACAATAATTGACAAGCCACCTCATCAATTTGAATTGGAGATCAGATTGGATCTTCTCCTTGATTATTTGAAACAAGAAACTAAATATAAATGAGGAGTTTTTTAGATCCATTTCTTTTGGATCTTGATAATTATGTATTGTTTCTATATAAACTCTGTAGAATGAGAAGTAAGGAGGTCGAAAAATTGGAGATCCAGGGGACCTTTTGGTGAAGCTCATTGTAAAAGGAATTTATGTTCAATTTGACACTTAATAGAAAAGGCATATGGATGGTTAGACCCTCTTTTTCTACTCTGTTATTTCTTTCTTCATGCTTGAATTCATTATTCAGATTGCAATGTCTTTTTATTCTTGACTGTTAATTTATATAGTGAAAATTTTACTGTAGAGATAATTTTCAAGTTTTGATATCAAGTTGATAGTCTCATTTATTTATGACATTTTGAGACGAGAATTCATGTGAAGTTGACAAATTGAAGACTTCATCTTCCTTTTTCTTAATTGTTTTAATCCATCTATGTGTCTACCTATTATTCAGCCAATTGGATATGTTATGTTCTGATCTTGATTTTCATGTTATGTTGTAATCTTGAGCTAGTTTTCAACCACACTATTAAAAACCAAATCATAAAAACCCTCAAAACACTTTTGAAATAACTCGATGATGCCCTAGCTTTCCCTCTCATAGTCAAGTGCAACTTTATGGACTAACACCCTTCATCATCACTACTAGAGGAATCACTTGTTGAATCTTGAATATATGATTCATACCCCTCACAACAATTCTCAAAAAGTCTTTCAGCTGAATAAATTTTCTTGTAATGAGAATAAAAAATATCATGAACTTCCTTCAAAGAGGAAAGACTAGAAGCAGGGATTGTTCTATACCATTGTCTCGCATCACCTTCCAATAAATACATGAACATTTTCATCAATATATCTTCATGATGAATGTCAAGTTGTTGCATCAAAGCATGAAATTCATGAACATGCTCAAAAGGGTTGTCATCATCACCTTCATAAAATATGGGCAACAGATCTTGCTATTCATCAATTTGAGGCACAAGATGTGGATACCCATCTATGTCTGAGAAATTGAGTGGGGCAAACTTCCTGGCCAGGATAGCCTTCATAGCCATTTGATTTTTCTCATCCCCAGTGGAGTCACCAACATATTCTGAACAATGGAGTCACCATGGTGAATGTGAAGTCTTAAAGGTGTCCAAATTCAGTCACCATCTAAAGCTGGAGTTGTATAGTGTCATTCTTCCCAGTGAGTTTTTCAATCTGCTCAAATCTATCCCTGGCAACGACGCCAAAAATGTTAGCAATGGAAGTCACACTTTGACTCCTAAAGTCTAAGCTCAACACCCACCAAAATGTAAAAGATAACTTTGGTTTTTAATAGGTGGATCATCAAGATGGATAAATAAAGAGAGAGGGCAAAAAACTGTAGATCAGTAGGCTACACCAATGGGAAATGGAGTCACAAACATCCTTCTCATCAAAGGCACAAAAGATGCTCAATAAAAAACAAGATTATATGTTGATAGGTGGAAGAAATGAAGAAGGAAAACATAGATAGAATATTTAGAAAATAGAGATCCTCTCAATTTAATGAATCAACAAATACTTGAATATAAACAATGACTGATGGGCAAAATACAATAGATCCTCTACTGCTTAGGGATCCATAAATCAATGATACCCTTTGATCCTCAAATCTGCAATATATTCAAATAAGAAGAAATATAAAATAAGAGTTACAATCTAAAATCATAGCTCTCATGAGTCTCCAATAGTAGTAATTCTTACAATCCTAAAATGCCCACAGGCTTACAAATGAACACACATAGAAAACTGTCTATTCCTACTCTCTCTAGCCTCTCTTGGCTCATCCCTCCTCCTCTCCAAAAGATATCTCCCTCTTTAAATAGAAAATAGCATCCAAATAACCTAAGGAGGTCTAATCCCATCTCCTCTATTGGATTCTAAGCCTTGGAGATAGGTGGCAACAATCAAAGAGACAAAAATCCAACAAATTGTTGATTTTCAGGAATTTGTTGGAAGTCATTAATGAAATGTCTCCACCTCATTGCATGAGGCCTGTGCTAGAGCTAAATCTTAGGTGCAGGTGTCCCTTAACATCTAAATGATCCTTGAGAATTCATTCGAAGTCTCCTTGACACGTGGCAACCTCCCAATAAGGTGAATATCAAAACCGTGACCGCTACAGAAAATTAGTACGCAACGCCACTGTGCAGAGTACGCAACACCTACTTCTATATCCAATAACTCTCAAACCAAAACACATTTTGAAAAACTGAGAGATGTTTTTGTTATTTGGAATGTTATGAAAAAAAAATTCCCCCAGTTGTCAAAAATACATCTTCAACTGCTCATAACCCAAGTTTTAAATTAATGACTTGTTGACGGGCGAAACTGACCGTCCGTCAAATGGGAGAGTGGAACCGGTCCGAGATTGTCTAAATAACCCAAGCCATTTGGAATGGACCACCCTGACTAGTTTAATGGCTCCATTGGCCTCTCTAAGGTCTCCTAAGAAAACCAAAGAGAGAAATGATCTGAGCTAAGTAATCTAAACTAAGGAAACTAGAAACTAATAAAAATCAACTAAAACAAACTAACTAACTAAATAAAATAAATTAAACTAAAATAAAGGAAACTAGAAACTAATAAAACAAAGATAATAAACTATAATACTAAATATAAACTATTCTAACTATTCTATCTACAAACTACTAATTCCTCTTGTAATAACTCAAATCAACTATCTAATTATCAGCTACAATATTTAATATTCACAAATATACAATATAGACAACCTACATATTTGATTCAAACCTGTAAAACTCAATTGATTACTGCCCTAAGACAGCAAGGTATGTTTTTGTGATTATTGTATTTTATGCAAAAGAAATAAACTACTGAAATTAAACAATTTAATATATTATACTGAAATAGAGCAATCTAATATAAATATACTGAAACTTCTATCTATATTAAACTACTTAATAAAAACAGTAAACAAACTACTGATTGACCTGGAAACGCTCCAAGTCTGCCCTGTGCAAGATGACTTCTTAGCTGTTTGGAAGAGAGAAACTCACATCGTTTAGTCCTTAAGCTTTTCGGAAACGATCAACTATGCTGCTTCTTGAAGTATGTTACAGGACAAACAAAACATAAAAGAAAATCATAACAATCTTTTGATTATAAACT